>JYJE01005838.1:0-22247 GCA_000983655.1 Zymoseptoria brevis | reverse complement strand
CTCTCTCCCTCTCTCTCTCTCTCTCTCTCTCTCTCTCTCTCTCTCTCTCTCTCTCTCTCCCTCTCAATGCTTTCCTACGTCTGTTCATCCTACGCCGCGTGTTCCGGGCCTTGAGGT
The DNA here is from genome assembly GCA_000983655.1 of Zymoseptoria brevis. Classification (NCBI taxonomy): domain Eukaryota; kingdom Fungi; phylum Ascomycota; class Dothideomycetes; order Mycosphaerellales; family Mycosphaerellaceae; genus Zymoseptoria; species Zymoseptoria brevis. The sequence continues at coordinate 22,130 of JYJE01005838.1, read as the reverse complement.
CGTCTTCTACCTGATCGACCGCCAATCTGAGGTCGTCCTCTACCTGACCGACCGCATCTCGTGTGCACGCGTGCCTCTTCCCCTCCTCCTCTCCCTCCGGATCAACTTCTTTCTTGACCGAGCAGGAGACCGCAGGCCGCCGCCATGTTCGGCCGCAGGAAAAAGGAAGAGCACACCTCCGACCCCTTCGATGGCGAGAAACCCGAACGAACAACCTCGTTCTCCTCCTCCTCCCCCCTCCCCGACGAACTCTCCAGCCAACCCTCCAAAGCGCAAATCAAACGCGCAACCCGAACCCGCTTCATCTGGGCGTTGATATCCTCCTTCCTCCTCCTCGTCTCCGTGGCCTTTGTCATCCTAGTCGAGATTGGAAACTACAAAGTCAACGACATCCTAAACGACATCTACTTTATCAAAATCGACGTGTCCGACATCATCCCCGTGCAAGTCCCAGACGCCGTCTTGATCAACAGTATCGCGCAAACCCTCGGGCTCCACGACTTCTACCAGGTCGGACTGTGGGGGTTTTGTCAGGGATATAATGGACAAGGCGTTACGAGTTGTTCGGAGCCGGAGACGTTGTATTGGTTCAATCCGGTGGAGATACTCCAAAGTCAATTGCTGGCCGGAGCGACGAGTAAGCACCATGGACAACCAACATGGATACCACACATACGATGCTAACATCCGTTTCAGTCGCCCTCCCTGCAGAGATCAACACAATCCTCGGCCTCATCCGCACAATCTCCCACATAATGTTCGGTCTCTTCCTCACCTCTGCCTGCCTAAACTTCCTCCTCATCCCCCTCGTGCCCTTGGCAATCTACTCGCGCTGGACGAACCTCCCCCTCGCAATCCTCGTCTTCATCGGCGCCCTGTGCACAACCGGCGCCGCCGTCATCGCAACGGTCATGTTCATCATCTTCCAAGTCGCCATCACGCAGGCGACGCAATTGAACATCCGGGCGAATGTCGGGGTCGAGATGTTGGTGTTCATGTGGATTGCTGCGGGAAGTGCGATTTTGGCGTGGTTGATTCATATGGGGATGTGTTGTTGTTGTGCGAGTCGGAGGGATGTGAGGACGGGGAGGAAGAGGGGGAGTAAGAAGGCGAGGGAGAGGGAGAGGGTGGGGATTGCAGGGGCGGTGGAGAAGGATAAGACGCAGAGGAGGTTGCCGGGAATGCCGATTTTTAAGAGGATGGGGAGGGATAAGGCGGCGTGATGATGGGGTGGGGTGTGGGTTTGTTTTGCATAGCGAGTGGGAGGTCTCTTGTACAGCGGGAAATGTGTATACATCTCAGATATTATGAGCGACAGACGGCGTACCAGCAGAGTGTGGTCTCGAATCTCCTTTGTCCTTGGTCACTTTGACGACAGCAGTACCTTCTTCACGACCAAGCGGACCAAAAGGACGAGATTTATGCTTTCTAAATGACTTGTTATATGTCAACCCTCTTCTTCACCACCAAAGAGTCATATGATAACAGTCCAAATGCAACAAAGATCAAAGCTCCACCGGTATACGTTGCAAAGGATGGACTTAATCCCCACACCACCCAGTCAGCAAGCGCTACAAAGAATACGCTCAATCTATGCACGGTCAGATCATTGTCTTCTCAAAGCAAGAACTTCCACTTACACATTCGCCATACTTCCAAACACCGGATCCGTCCAGATAACCAGCACAACCAGTAAAGTAATAGATACTAAGAGCCATGTCAGCAAAGAGTTCGGACCATGGGATGCCGTGCAAACCTACTAGATCCAGCCAACACCGCAATCGCAATCCACAAACAAGCATACGCACTCGGAATACTAAACGTCTCCCCCCCCAAAACATGCAATCCCACCAACCCCACCCACAACACCGCAAACGTATACGCCCCCGTCAACGCACTCGCCGCCAACGTCAGGGGTAAACTCGACTCCTGACTCTCCGGTCTGGACGAACACGCCCACTTCTTAAACAACACCTCATACAATCCAAACGCCACCGCGCCTCCACACGCAATCACATTACCCAGTAACCTCGAGCCGCCAATCGCGTCGTCGGAGCCATCGGAGTGGTCGGCTGTGGTGTCGCCGTAAGCGATGGTGAAAGTGCCGATGATGGAGAGGGCGACGGCGAGGATGCTGATCCAGCCGAGTTTCTCATTGAGTAAGGGGACGGAGAAGGCGGCGGCGAAAAAGGTCGCGCAGTTGTAGATCGCGGTTAGGTCGGCGGGGGTGGTGAGGGAGAGGGAGAGGAACCAGGACATGCCGCTTGCGGTGAGGACGAGTGTGACGATGGCCATGGAGGAGGCGAGGAAGTCGAGGGGACCGGCGGTGTGGCCGGGGAGTTTGAGGACCAGGCGGGGAGCAGAGGTTGCGAAGGCGTCGATGGTGGAGATGGAGGAGCGGAGGGAGTTGTTGTAGTCCCGCACCCAGACGGTGTAGGGAGTTTTGCGGGATTGCCAGCGGAGGTAGGCGAGGTGGACGATCCAGGGGAGGATGAGGGAGGAGTGGGTAATGTAGAGGGTTGCAAAGGGCTTTTTCCAGCCGAGTTCGTCTTCGAAGTAGGCGGTTGCTTCGGTGTTGATTGTGAAGCCTAGGACGCAGACGGCGAGGGCCAGGGCGATCCAGAGCATGGAGACGCGTTTGGGGGGTGGTGGTGCTTCATCTCGGTTTCGGTAGTGGCTTAGGGGTGTTCTGTCGCCGCCGTCGAGTTCTAGGCGGGAGAGTTCGATGGCGCCGTCGTCGTCGTGGCTGGATCGCCCGGAGTTCAGGAGCGGTTCGTCATAGTTGTCTTCGAGCTCTTCGCGGGACTTGGAGGGACGACTCATGGTGAGGTTGGATCATCAAATAGTGTCTTGTGGGGGGGGGGGGGCTGAAGTTTCCGGCTGCAAGGCCAGGATATATCTCATCTCTCACGGCGGTGGCATTTGTTTGGCGGGACCATATAGAAAGATCCGGTCCATTCATACATGTCTCTGCCGGATAGGTGGAGTCCAGAATGGCGTATCCGTGGTTCAGAATGTCGAGTATAGCAGCAACGGGGCACTCGACGTCTCTCACAAAGGAGTAGCGAGGTGCACGTGACCGGACATTCACAACACCCGACTCCATCCCAGTCCCTCGAGCAGTCTGAAGCAAGAGCAGGCATGAGATCCTCGAGGTGAAGGCCGTGTAAGGTAAGATTCGACACACAAAATCCAAGCAACCTTCCCTTCTTCACCGCCCGCCGCACCATTCACCTCTCCTCTCCACTGCTCATCCCATCATCACTGGCATCTTCCGGTTCATCCACGGCGCTTTCTTTCAGGCTTGCAAAGTCACTTGCGCTATGAACAGCGTCCTGCCCGTCGATCACTTGCTGGCGCCGCACCTTCTCGCCAACAACCACTTTTCTCCCTCAAGAGGTACGGCAGTCCTGAATCAACCTCATCGTCCAGAATACTCCTCATCCACTGACACGACTCCCGCTCTGTCAGACTCCTCCTCACTCACCATGTCGAACCGAAAGCGGAAAGCTTCAGATGACCCGGTGGACCACGACCGCATGTCCACCTCTCCCAGCGCTTCTCCCCACATCGCCGGCCGACCCCTTCCACCACCGCGCAGTGTTAAGAGATCACGAACTGGAGCCATCAACGGCCGTCCTCTAGCCCTACCTCGACTCCTCGAGACCCTCTCCGCCGATCAAATGCGGCAACTTCTCCAAAACGTCTGCGACCAACATCCCGAACTCCAACACGAAATCGTCACCAAAGCGCCCCGACCGTCCATCGACTCCACCCTGTCCGTCCTGAGCAAATACGAAACCGCTTTCCGCGAAGCCTTCCCTCTCGGCAACCGCACGACCTCAGACTACGCCTACAACCGAGTCCGACAACATCTCCTCCAACTCATCGAAGCGGTGCGAGAATACACACCTCACTTCCTTCCACCCCACGAAACGCAAGACGGCCTCTCTCTCACCTATCTCGACTCGGTGACGGATATGATCCATCGCCTACCCGACTGGGACACCTACGCCCATCAACGATACAAGCACGAAGCATACGACGAGATTTCAAAAGCTTGGGCGTTGGTGATTAGAGAGGCTGCAAAGCGGGCGGGAGGTTTTCACTTGCAATTTGGAGGATGGGATCACAAGTTGGTGGAACACAATCAAAAGAGTGGAGGAAGGATGGAGGAGGCTGTCAATGAGCTCAAGGCTGCGACGGGATTCTTGCAGGCGGGAAGTGCTGCTCCTACGGGTGTGTCAGAGGAGCGGGCGAGTATACGGCAGCAGCTGTTTTCGGGAACGTATGGGCAGCAACTTGGTGTCGGACCTAGTAGCGGGTGGTAGGAAGCCAGCGATAGAACGGACACACGAAGAGAGCATTCGGCAAGACGTCGTCAATGAGCGGCAGAGCCATGAGAATAAGTGCAGATCACGACCAGAGACCCAAGCATCCTGCACGCTGGACACAACACACACCAAGCATGATGCACTGCATACGGGACTATGAACGAAACTGGCATAGGACTATCAAATCGACCAGCAAGGAGTACGAGCATCGATCTACAAGCGTACGCGGCAGCAGCATAGAAGATGGAGCACGGAGACGGGCTATGGTTTTCATTTCTGGAGTTCTTTTGCTTTTTCCAAGGAGGATTCTTTTGTTTTTCACGGCGTCGGCGCAGAAGGACCATAATGACCAACAACCATACCATACCACACGAGTGTCCCGATTGAAAGGAAAAATCGGAGACACCGGACGACTTTTTGAGCGATTTCTTTCCTTTGAGTATAGTCAGACAGATTGATGGAAAGTGTTCATATTGAGGATTCGTCTTCCGATTCGTAGCTGTGAGTTGCTCAGGGTGGTTTGATGAGTGATGAGGTTGATGGGACATTCCGAGTGGATCCTCCCGATCATGAAAAGATGTCCGGGTGTGCATACCGTGAGTCTCCACTAGTGCGGGAAAAAGTCGTTGCCGTTGAATAAGTCCTCTCGGGTAGCAGGCTCTCGCTTGTGACCACCACATCGCGCATCCACGAGACAATCTACACGAGGGTCAAAAGGCAAAGGCAATGACGAAGCTTGCAATCCCAAGAAAGGCAGAACACGAGAATGCGCGGCGGACTAGGAGCGTATTGCAAGGAGTAAGAAAGGCCGCGGAGGGTTTGAGAAAAGGGCGAACGTCGTATAGAAGAAGAAGAAGAAGAAGAAGAAGAGGCCTGGACGCGTGAGAGGGGAGACCGGAGACCTGCCACTATCATTCCTGACGAGCGAATATCAATGGAGCTCTGAGTCTGGACAGGAGAGGAAGCGAAGAGGAAAGAAGGATGCTAGGCTGGGAGAGGTGGGAGGAGATCATGGCCGAACAGCGATGTTGCTGTATACTGGGATGGAGGAGCAGAATGTGGTGGCTAAGATTGAGGCGCTGATCAAGCGCGGCATGCTGTTGACATGACGTGGAAGTGCAAGGGCGAGATGTCTCGAAGGGAGAAAGAGAAGGTGATGGCGAGACCGCGGTTACGAAATGAATAGAGAGACATTGCATCCGAGACATGACAACTTGGATGAGGAAGTTCCATCGCTGTCACAAGATCTCCTAGCACTGACGCCAACGGTCCGCGGACGAGTTCTTTGGCCGCACGTGAACTCGGATAGATAACGTTCGTTCCTTCCTCGCAGGACTACTCTTCCTGTCAGCTATCAACAGACCCCACCATTGATACCGCATACCCGACATGGACACTTCGCCATCCGAGAATGTCCTCGACGCATCATGTCTGGTCTCGTACGCTCCAATCAACACCATCCAGCCGTTTGCACATGTACTAAACAGTTCAAGGATGATCAGGAGAGGACAAGAACTCCTTCTCGTTCTCGCTGAGCTATCGAGCGGAAACATGAAGCGCGAACCCAATGTTGCGGCTGCGGCGGCAATTACACCATCTCCTGCTGCTGCACCGCGGGTTGCTTGCTCGTCGTCTTGAGCTTCTCCTGCTCTGCCTCGTTGCGCTTGCGTACCTCTTCGTCTAGCTAGGCCAAAGCAGCTGGAAGGGCGTTTAGTATAGTGCTCCGTCATCAACCTTCGGTGGTATTCAATGAGCTTTTTGAATTGGAATCTCGTTGGATCGGATTGGAAATGGATCGCGTTGGATCTGTTGGAAGAAGCTGTCTCCCATTTGTTCGGAAACTCTCGCCTCTCCTCGCAAACTCCCTCACATCTCCTAGTGTTGTCAAACGCGCAGACAGAACACATTAATCTGACCTGTATCCGGACTCTCCATCCCACATCAATGATGTCCATCACTTCGTTCCAATGTCCACCGCCTTCGTCCCCTTCGGCACCTCCAACCACTTATCAACACACGCCTGCGAGTCAAAATTCGGTACACATCCCTCCTCATCCGCACGATGGTGACCCGTCAAGTCTCCCGTACGACAATACTTTGGCTTGACCATCGAGTCCGGATTCGTCCGCAGCTTCAATTTCATCGCCATGAATTTGCCATACTCAGTGGTGCATTCCTTGGGCATCATGACGGGGCAGGCGAACCCGGGCACGAGGACGGTGGTGTAGCCCGGACTGGGAGCCTTGGTGGGGGAGATGCAGGTCGATGCAGGGGATTCGGGCATGCCGGGGACGAGGAGAGTGGGGTGCCAGATTGGGAGGGAGGTTGCTGTCGACGGATGGTGCTTTTGGGCGGTCATAGCTGCTGCCGTCATGAGGTGGACGGCGGTGTTGGGTTCGCGCTTCTGTGCTGGAAGGGCGGATGAGGCTGTGAACTGTGCTGGGATAGTCGTTATAGTAGGCGTGCGTGCGTGCAGAGTGCCCCTCGAGCTTTCAGGAGTTTCGCACGGCTGCTGCAGAGTCTTCATCGTCTTTGCCGTGCTGTCCCAGATGGAAGTGAAGAACGACGGCCGAGGGCAATGCGGTTCATCTTTCAGGTACTCGACAGCATCGTAGATGGTCTGACCGACGAGTACGCCCGTCGCCACGATGCCGAGCCACGGCTCGACGACAGCTGCAATCGCGAGTGCGCCTCTACTCAACCATGCCACCGACTCTACGGCCGTGATGATTCCGGCTCTGACCGCGACCGCTGCTGCGTCTTCGATTTTTATGATGCGAGATACTGGCCTGACAGCAGCTTGGAGCTCCTCCACGACGAAGGGTTTGGGAATGAGTGCTTCTCCTTCGACGACTGGTCCTGGATGTACGGGTGCAACCAGCTCGGCGGGCTCGATCTTTGCTAGCGGCATGAGGTCAGCGGCTGGGGGCTCGACTGCAGGAGGAGGAGGGGGTGGTGGTGGCCGCGGAAGCTGTTCAGGACCGGCTGGTAGTGGACCTCCTGGAGCGGGAGGAGGAGGTGGAGGGAGAATCGGATCTGGAACTGTTGGTGGCCTGATTGGGGCTTGAGGCTTCCACGGCTTGACCCCAGGTTTATCAGGCTTGCCGGGAGTCTTCGAATCGCTCTGCGGTTCGACATTATCAGTTGGTGGAGCACCATCCTGCTTTGGCGCTGGTGGAGGCCAATCATTGTCAGGGTCTATTGGTTGCGGCGGGGCATTTGAAGGCGGCTCCTCGATCGGTCCTTGCTTCGGTGGAGTGGCAGGATCAATATTGCCCGGCTTGGGATCCTCGGGACTTGGGACTTTGGGCGGCTCCTCGATCGGTCCTTGTTTCGGTGGAGTGGCAGGATCAATATTGCCCGGCCTGGGATCCTCGGGAGTTGGGACTTTTGGCGGCTCCTCGATAGGTCCTTCTTTCGGTGGTGTAGCAGGATCAATAGTGCCCGGCTTGGGGTCCTCGGGACTTGGGTCTTTTGGCGGCTCCTTTGGACTTCCATCAGGCTTTGGAGAAACGTCCTCCTTCGGCGGAGATGGTGTGTTTTCTTGCCCAGATGGCGGGACCTCTGGTTTGACATTGTGAATCTGCAGTTTAGTAGAGTCCGCAATCGGCGTCGTAACCGTGTCCAGCATGATGGGATCTTTGACGCCATGAGCGGCTGCTCCCTCTACGGGTTGTGTACGCAAGACAGGGTTGCCCGCACTGTCCACAGAAGTGCCAGCCGAGCTTTTGGCGACGTCTGTTCCAAGTTCCCTCCGTGCTTGCACTGCAGAGCCGTCAGATCCGCTCACTCTGTTGTCCCGGAACCCGTAACCGTCTCCTGGCGCCGCTGGTCCATCCAAAGGATGAAACATGCCCGGTCTCGTGTCCAATGGCCAGTGTTTATGAGGGCCTGCATTTGGGATGCCCGCGTCTCTGCGCGCTTTGTTGACAACCATGCTTGCGCGCAACTCGGCCATTGAATGGTAACTCGTAGGTCTAACCACTGTTGCAAGACTTGAGAGTGTGGGCTCGATGACTTGTGTTCCGACAGTGCTTATCTCGGCGAGGCTCCTCTTTGCCTTTTCTTGCTTTGAAGTGACAAAGCCAGCCCACTGCCCAGAGCTCGTCGATTGTAACATTCCAGGTTGCGGCTGACGAGATAAACGCAGACCGTGAGTGGGTGACCAGAATTGGCGATAACCTTGAGCTTTGAGGCCTGGAGTCATGGATGCCGTTCGATTGGAGTCCGGTAGCAAGGTCGGGTGTTGAATACGTCCTTGTCCGTTGTAATGCTCTGTGTAGTACATGCCTTCAGTGTCAGGATCGAGTTCGTCTGCCGTCGCTGCCAGTGCTTGAGTTTCCTCCACGAAATTTGCGATTTCACGATCTGCAACAGATTTCCAGTCCTGTGGCAAGGACTTTTCAATCTGGATACCTTGCCATATGTCACCACGGACGTTTTGGCTGCCATTCATGCTCCGAGAAAGCGCTACTCTCAAGAAGTTGTGTTCTTCGAGTACCTCGCTTAACGCGCGGTAGAAGATGGCCGTCTTGTGTAGTTTTGCGGGTTGCATAGCACAAAGATATTCATGGCTGACACAAGCGCCATCGCGGAGAAGCGACTCCAAAAAGACCCCAGAGCCAGCAGCGGGGGCATCGTCCGCATCTCGAGTCTTTTTGGGCCGAGCATGCTCTTTGGAAGCTTTGTCGATTGCGGCTTCCATTCTTGCACCATCAACCTTCGACTTATCCCTCATGGTGGCCAGAAGCGCTATTTCCTGACCAGTCTTGGTATCGTATGTCCCCTTGGCAAAGTCAGAGCCCAGACTGATAAGCAAGGCCTGAAGGTAGGCGTTCAGGGCGGTCTTTTGACCCTGGACGTTGACATGCTGAGCAAAGCAGATATCGTCGCATCGCTCGTCGAAAGAAAAGCGACCGGCAAATACAACTTTCTGGACAGAAGCGTCAGCAACTTCTTGGAGAGCAAGGTAGCTGTCCCAGTCGGAGAGAGTGCGACTCGATGCATCAACGCTGTTCTCCAGAGGCTGGAGAGACGCCCTTTCGGCGAACGGGAACAAAAGCTGGTACAGTATGTTCTGTTGATCGTTCCAGGTGAACTCCGATGTCGCATCTCTTCTGTTTGGGTCGACTCCCATCGGAATTTCTTGGGAGATCCATGCTGCCAATTGACCGAGCTTGGTAGTGGTGACAGCGCTCAAGGGAGAGCCGAAGGTACCTGTAGTGGTGAAGAGGAGACACAAGATTCCCCTAAAAGCGTGGAACTTCATCGTGCTGTTGGAGCCAGCAATGTACTTATGAAGGCGGTTGTGTCAAGCTGCGGACGCGAGGGTCAAGTTGTCAAACTGCATAACATGCCCAAGGACTATATGCTCTGCTAGGTCCACTGAGTACCGAAGCATCGACAGACTCCACTGTCCAATCGACGATCTGAGGAGAGAATGAAGCACCTGGGATGATTCGGCTTTAGTGTCCGATATGCCAAGCTAGGTGGTGTCTAGAATACATTAGTCGAGCGGACTACGGCACCAGCCTTTTATTGAATGGACCCACCTCCGATCTCCCACTTGAACTGCACAATCTCAGCCAATCGAGCGGGAATGTCCGGTAAAAGATGCGCGAGAAGACAGGGAGTGGTAAGCTAGAATCGGTTTTCCGAAAGTCGACAGTGTCTCTGCAATGTATCTCCGCACTGTCGTCACGACTGAACTAGATGCAGAGACCTTAAGTGGTTTGGGTTGTGCAGTCTGGGTGGGAGAATGGATGCACCTACATCCCCTCACAGGTTCGATCCTCTTTATCGACTCTCATGGTTGAGAGGGGAGTCGATCAGGATGGGATCTGCCGTCTGAGGCCCTATGCCGTGGCGCCGTCCACGATAGTGATGACAGAATCTCCATACGTTACGGAAGAGGTGTCGATATCTAGGAAGGATCGTGGATCGACGGATCGACGGATCATGGCACGTCCTCTTGGGGCAGACAGAGCCTCAAGGCGGCGGCGCAGTAACATTTGTTTCCACTTCTCGTGAAGCCAATCGATAGACCCATTCGCCTTCGAGCCAGGCATTCGAAGGAGATGATGCCATCGCATTCATGTTGGACGGTACCAGAAAAGTCCAATTCCCAGGTAAGCAGAGATTCGGCTGGATTTACGGCAAGTGCTGTGCTGAAGCAGTGCTCGCGCAGAGTCAGAGGACAGCTGGAATGGAGGAAGTGACGTTGTGGGCTCCGTTTCTTGGCATTCACTACCATGGACGACCGCATCTCCTTCTTCGCACCATCTTGTCCCTCTTTACTTTCATCTTTGTTCATCATCGATCTGTCAGACTATGTCGTTTACTTGATATCGCATCGTAGACTATCATCCGCTATCGCTCGTTCAAGGCAAGTGTGTCGCGATTCTACACGCCATGGCCGAAAGAGGTCAACATACACCTTGGGCACTCTCAGACGTACTTGCAAATGGAAGGGACAGGCGACTTCCGCGCTGCTAGATCGCAAGGTCGTGTTGATTTGGGGCATCACTATGACAGGAAGCACTTTCTAACAGGTTGAATTGCTCCACCTTCACGGCAAGCCAGGGTATATATATCTTTTCCTTCTGCTGTTTGTCTGTTACCTTCAAAGCACTTCAAACGTCAATCGTTCACAATGCGCTTTCCTGAAATCGTTGCTCTCACGTCCGCTTTGGCCCTGGTCGCGGCCGCGCCGACCGACCTCTCGCCACAGACCGCTGGCACCATCGAACCCCGAATTGATGCGAGCTCTGGCTTGACCAATAGCGACAGATCCAGCGGCAAAGACCTCTTTGCTCGCGAGAACATGCTCGGCATGTCCGATGAGGCTGCAATCGCTGCGGACGATGCGGCCGCAGATGCCGAAGCGGCAAGCGCCGAGGACGCAGACGATGATTGGGAGGGCGACAGCCCTCATTGGGACGATCCAGGCAAGGACAATATCGATCCCTTCGATCACTGCGTCAAAGGCGAAGTCGGCTGCCACCACAAAGATGCGTGGGTTGGGTACGTTTTCGGCATACTGCCGATCATGCGAGCTCTGATCAAACACAAGAAGGATAGGCTCAATCTACGCCGCTACGATGTGAGTAATGCTCTCCTTGTTGACGCACTCACCATGGTTCCTGATCATCGCATAGATGTCGTGTTTCAGTGGGCAGAAGGGGCACCAGATCAGAAAGACCGACTACCTCGAAAAGCACAAATGTAAGAGCTGGAAGAAGGGCCACGACGGAGATATGGCTATCAACTTCATTCTGCCCGCAAACAAGGCATTCAACCACTGTGATCTCAAGTTGTACGCTCAACACGATTGCCACGGAGAGCCCTTTGAAAGTCAGTATCACCTCATGCTCTTTGAGACTACCGCTGATCAGATTTCAGTCATCTATGGAATGGACGATGGCCACGGCAACGTCTCGACTCAGACATACAACGCTCAGAGCCATTGCATCGAGGCCACCGGCATGAAATCCTTCTATATCGGAGATTGCTCATCCTGAGGAGAAGGATGTCCTCCCCGACCGGGTGCTGATACTGCACAGCAGGCCGCTATGTCTGCACGCTTTACATGTTACCAAGTCATGTATACTACTGTTTGACCGGTCTGCCAATTTGCCTGCACCGCAACGAGGACTACCTGCTACAAAGATCGTGAAGGGGTTTGCAAAGGAAACCACTCAGAGAGAGGGTATTGTCAAAGACCTTCGTTCAATGCTGGTAGCTCTACACAAAATCGAAAGTGTCTCCCGCCCCTTCTTGAAGCAAGCCCTTGACTCTCTCTGTGCCGACAATTCGTTCCAACCTCAAGCCGTCCCATCGTCCAAAGACACTTCTGACCTTCGCCTCTTCCGCACTGATCTTGTCATCGTTCACACTGGAGCCCAGAAAGCCACCAGCCACCTCGTCATAGTACACAGGAGCGTCCGGCAATCCATAGAAGACAACCCTCTTGACGCCTCGGATCTTCAGCCTGAAAAAGTGGTGGGCACGCTGCGTGTACAGTAGCACGGTGAATCTGCCACTCAAGAAATGACTCCTTGCTCGTCTTTGGTCGGAAACAGCGGAGTAATCATGAATAGCACCGAAAGCGATGTTCTCCGTCAGCGGTGACGTGGCGAAGAAGTTCCGTACTCGAAGGAAGTCGAAATATGTGGGAATGAAGACAAGAATACCAGGCGCGTTGTCGGCCGGTCGAGGAAGTCGCATCAGAGAAGGCAGGATGGCAGTCGTGAAGTACTTGAAACGGGCATCCGGATCGGCTGCGGGCGTCGGCGACGGGAAGCGAGAAAAGGTCTGCTTGATTCCGAGCGAGGATCCGGTGGTCAGAACGCCGGAGTGCAAGGGTGAAACTTTCGCCTTCGCTGATATAGGCGTCAAGGCATTGTAAAGCGAGAGGATCTCTGGAGTGATGTAGGCGGTCAAAAGGACAGTCTGGCGTAGCGAACTTGCGTGATTGTCCAGGTACCACGATCGCACGCGAGAGAAGTCGCAGTCATGCGACTCTTTGAGAGGGAGATTCAGGTTGCTGAAGACGGTGGTAACATTTGTCCAGTTCTGTTGGCACATTGCATCGACCTGGTCGGCGATCACGAGTTCGATCGAGGACAAGAAGTCGTGGTCTCGCTTCTTGACATCTTCGTGCTCCACGACCCGTCGGAGACCCAACGGCGAGGCGAGGATGATGTCGGAGGCATAGAATGCGGTGTAGAATTTGAGAGTCTTCCGGGTGAATTTCAACGCAGTCAAAAAGGAGTTGTCATTATTCCCAGCGAACAGCTCTTGGTAGTCCTCGGGCATGGTGCTGGCTTCGTCGACCGGAGCGGTAAATGCGTCGTCGAATCGCTTGCGATTCTCTTGCTGCTCCGGAGAAAACATAGCCACAATTGCATTGGCGTATGCAACCGCCATTTGGCGAGTCTCGAGAAGAATCAGAACTTTCGGCCGTACGAAACCTTGATCGCGGCAGTCCAAGTCCTGTTGAGAGTCGTTGGCTGCGGCATGTCTAAGACGCTCGTTGTTCTTGATGACCTTGTCCCGGCCTTTCAAGACGTGGTTCACCGCGTGGAGACATGCCATATCGCGCAGCTCGCCTGCATTGCTAGGCGTTCTGTTCGCGACAAGCAGATCATTGTAACTGAACATGAGCGATGAAAGGTTGCGATCAAGTTCAGTGTCGAAGCTGACTTTGCCTGATGCGTTCTTCGCCAGACGCTCCTTCAGAGGCAGTTCCGCTACACTTTTCGCGTGTTTCCGTTGTGGGTGGGCATCGACGCAACGGGGTGTCGAGATTGCTACTCGAGCAGCTTTTCCGATGACACTTTGCTCCGTCCTCCATTCGCCTGCCTGCACAGATTTTAGTCGCCTTGATAGCTCGTTATCGTCCGGGTTGGCAAAGTGAGCTTCGTAAGGATCGTTGCCGTCTTCGTCCTCCTCCACTCCTCCGTTATCATCGGTTTCCTCCTCATCGTCGGCGACGGTGTTGCTGGAGTCCTCGACATCTGGTTCGATGCCAGGTTCTTCAACCTCGTCTTCTCTATCGTGCTCGATCTTTCGGCGCTTCGCCCGGTGTTCTCTTGAGTCGTCCGATTGATGGAAGGATTGCAAGAGAGCATTGTAGGCCTTGACCGTTGGTTTGACCTCTACTTCCTCCTCGCTTTCGTCATCATTCAGATCTTCCTCCTCGCCCTCCTCCTCTCCTTGCGCCACATCATCTCCACTATCGTCCAAGTCTCTCACTCGCTGGCTGTCGAACTTCTTGTACCCATTCCGAGTCCTGATTCCACTGCGTGCAATCTTGCCGCTTGCTTGAGGGCCACCTCTCGCTCCGCCTCTTCCTCCGCGGCTGCCGCGTCCACCTCTTCCACCTCTTGAGCTACCGCCTCGTCCACCTCGTCCGCGGAATGGTGCCATGCTGTGAGAATGTAGTTGTCGCAGACTTTCACATGCCTGAACTTCTTCTCAATAAATTTAGCGGTCCGACCCGTTCTATCGATTGTCACTTCCAAATTTCGCCTGCCAAGCCTGAGACTTCGCACCTGCCATCACCTTCACCACCACCCCTCCCCACGACCTGCCCGGAGCGTACACTGGACGAGTCGAACGCAACGCGAAGATGGGCGACAATTTTCTCCACCTCGCCAGACCGCTGGCCCCGGCTGCCATCTCAACCCAACAGTCCACCGCTCCAGTCACCGTGACTGTTCAACCGCAGGCTCTCTTCTCCATCCTCGATCACGCATCCCGCCGACCCGCCGAGCAAGAACGCGTAATTGGAACACTTTTGGGTGTGCGCTCAGAAGATGGCACCGAAGTCGAGATTCGCAACTGCTATGCGGTACCCCACACCGAGACCGACGAGCAAGTCGAGGTGGACATGGACTATCAAAAGCGCATGCTCGAACTCCACCTGAAAGCTTCGCCCAAGGAAGTACTGCTCGGATGGTACGCGACGAGCAGCGAGCTCAACACTTTTTCCGCACTCATCCAGAACTTTTACGGACAACAAGGCGAGGGCACGTTCCCTCACCCAGCCGTTCATCTCACAGTCTCCACTGTCGCTGGTCAGGACGTCAAGGCGGAGACATACATCAGTGCGCCCATCGGAGTCACAGCAGAGCGCGCGGCGGATTCGTGTCTGTTCATTCCGGTCCCACATGAAATCAAGTACGGCGATGCGGAGAAGAGTGGGTTGGAATTGATTGCTGGTGCGAGGGACAAGGAGGATCGGTCACAGCTTCTGCAAACCGACATCGAGACTTTGGAGCGCGCAGTGGAGCAGGTCTTGGACATGCTCGATCGCGTGAGCAACTACGTGTCAAATGTGTTGGAGGAGGAAGTCGAGCCCAGCTCAGCACTCGGCCAATTCTTGATGAACACCCTCAGCCTGGCACCAAAGGTCGATGCTGAGGATATAGAGAAGGACTTGTACGTTCAATTTGACATCTACTGCGATTCTCGCCAACGTACTGACCATTCCCAGCAACAACCACATCCAAGATGTCTTGCTCGTCTCATACCTCGCCAACACGATCCGCACACAGATCGATCTCTCAAACAGACTGGCGACGGCAGCATTGACAATGGGACCTGAAGGTGGCAACGCAGGCGAGAAGGACGGCAAGACGGACGGAAAGGATGGAGAGAGTGGCGGAAAGGGAGGCTCAGGCCAGCGAGGTGGACGCGACAACAACCAACGCTCAGGAGCCGGCCGCGGCGGTCGGCGCGGCGGCGACCAGTAGAGGTGAGACGGAGAAAGCCTGCTTGGTCTGCGGAGATACAGCAGACTGAGCGGTAGCGTGTGTGTTCGAGGACTGAGAAGTGTTCGGAACCAGACGGCATAGTTCGAGAAGGACTAAAGGTGACTAAATTTCGCCTACTCATATTAGCGAGAATTCGACATATGGCGCCGAGTCGAGGCGCCAGATCTGAACATATCCAACGAGAACTTCAGTGATTGCCAGATATGATGTTGAGACGTACCTAATCTTTGACTTTTCGGGGGTGTTGTTACCTCTTACGCGAGAGCACTGCTTCTCTGCACTGAATTGCATACTTTCATAGCTGAAGCCAGCTGAGACACGACATGCATGCATCGACTCTGAGAGATCCACAATCGAGATGCCTACTGTATAACCTCGGTCCATTTGCCGCAGAATGCGGAGATGTTCGAAACCTTTTACTCACATACAACAGGAGGCAGAAACCCGCAATCACAACATTTGGCCATCACGATTGGAAAGAGTCCAAGCAATCTAGGATGATTGGAGGCTAAGGTATCGAACAGGACTTCAGCAGCCAAGGACCAGGATACCTCACCGACCAGACAATTGAACTCGATCTCTCAAAGACGCATAGCCTCATCAATATGTCTTCTCTACCCGACACAATGAACGCATGGCGAATGAGCTACGCCGACAAACCACCCATCGTCCGCCGCAGAATACCAGTCCCACAGGCTGCCCCGAACGGCCTCCTGGTCAAACTCCTAGCAATGGGCGTCTGCCACAGCGACTGTTTGATCGCGACCGCCCAGAACCACCTCCAACATGGCCCCAAGAGTTCACACTAGGCCACGAAGGCGCCGGAGAAATCGTAGCACTCGGCTCGGAGGTGTCTAAAGAACTCTTCAACATCGGCGACCGCGTGGCAATCCACTGCGTGCCCGGCTGCCACGATTGCATCCCTTGCAATAACGGCTGGCCGCAAGCTTGTCGAGAGCCGGGATATGGTGGCTATGGTCTTGGACGGGATGGGTTTTTCGCGGAGTGTGTTGCTTGTCGAGCGGATGCTGCGGTGAAGATTCCGGAGGGTGTAAGGATTCAGGACGCGGCGATCTCGCCTGATGCGTTACTGACGGCGTATCATGCGGTTAAGCATACTGCGGATGTCAAGCCGGATGAGACGATTGCGATCTTTGGTCTGGGAGGCTTGGGTTTGAATGGCGTTCAAGTTGCGAAGCATCTTGGGGTGAAGCGGATTATTGTCTGTGATAACTGACAGGATGCTGTGGATACGGCGGTCAAGCTAGGCATTCCGCGTGAAGATGCTTTTTGCACGACGGGTCCTGCATCGAGGCCGAGATATGAAGTCCTGGCCGAGCAAGGCGTGGTTGTGGACACTGTCGTGGATTTTGTCGGTCATTCTGAGACGGTTCTGAATGCACAGCTCACGCCGTTTTACCGGTAGTGATGATCTCCAACGTCATAACGATCAAGGAAACGTTTGGCGGAACTGTGGATGGATTGAAGGAGTGCCTGGAGTTAGTTGCGAAGGGAGCCGTGACACCCGAGATCGAGCTGGGCTCGATCAATGATCTGCCGCAGGTCTTGGAGGACTTGGACAATGGCAAGATCCGAGGGAGAAAAGTGTTGATGCCAGACTGGTCGAGGGAGGATTAGTCGAAGTAGAGTAGTACGTACTTGAAATGGTACATGCCCTCCGTTGTCAGTGAAGTTCTGTCACGCGACGTTGGAGAACGGACTCCCCTGATCTGCTCTATAGATATAGGTGAGCCAAGTCGTACCCAGACGCGATTTGTTGTTGTTTGCAGATGATTTCCAGAGTGAATTGAAGCAGCGATGTCCAAAGGTCTTCAGTCAAACCCGAGTTTCGGCCGAGTCGGTCACAAAGCATTATATACAATTCAAATTCAGCGGCGGCATCGCTTTGCCTGTCTTCGGATGTCGAGTGAAAGTCGCTTTAGCTCACTTGGGAGAGCGCCAGACTGAAGTTTACTTCGGTCAAGCACCTGTGCGGTATCTGGAGGTACTGTGGTGAGTAACCTTGAATCGCCTGTGCGCACGAGCATCCATTAACATTGTCTCCAGTTCGATCCACAGAAGCGACACATTTTTGCCGTTTTCTGGCCCTGTCTCACCGATCCATGGTTGATCGTTGTCCTTTTGCTCGACGGACTCTCAATGTTTTTGCCTCCAATAAGAAACAGCGTCATGAGGGCAATAACGCATAGTGTAAGTCTCCGATGCTGCAGTTCGGCGTTCCGCTTGCATGTCGTATATCGTCACTCGGATGACCCCCAAATCGAGATTTGGATGGACCAGGGGCTTCGTCGTGCTTCGTATTCCAGTCCTTGCTCTGTTGCTCAACATAGTTTCGGCAACATCGGGTGAATCGTGTGAAGAAACCTTAAGAGCATTCTGCGGGCCACGGCCGACTACTGCGGGATGTCCGCCGACGACGAAGAGTGGTCTTCAACGATCCACAAATCCGGCGCCATGTTGTGAAAAACAAACGCTGGCGCTTGCTGTGCCTGACGCATTTTGACGGGGAAAACTGAGAGGAGCTCCGCCATGTAGCAAGGTCTCATTTCTTCAGTCGTGGATGTCTTTCGGTAGTTCTACGGCACTTATGCTGTCGACGACTCGTGAAACAAGGGCAGCCGCTTGAAGTTGCGAACGGGACACGTTGTTGCCAGCTTGATGACCGCTCTCAACACGATGACACCTGCTCCATGCTTTTCCGACAACAATCGCCCCATAGCTGCACGAGGTGCAAGAGCTTTTGCAGAATGTGACCGACATCCGCTCCAAGGCTCTCCGCAATGAGCTGCAGCTTTCTCAGTATGAATCCCACAGTGCCTGGTAGAGCGGCACTCTCGGCGCCGAAGACAATACGTCGCCACGGCCGATCGAACTGTATGAAGTATTGGACGTTGTGATGAGGAATCGTCGCGAGACTGTATCGGCAGACATCTCTCATGATCTCGGATTAATAATAATAGTCAGATCACTGCCACGCGCGCGCCAGAGACGACGTCAGTCGACTCTGAAACAGCGCTGAGCCGCATGAGACGTCTACAACCGCAATTTGCTTCAACCAGGAGAGTCAAACACCAGACGTGATGACGGGACGTGGGCACAGGGCAAGACTTGGTGGAGGCTGGCGCGCGAGCACCAGGCTTTCCTGGCAGGTTGGTCCTGAATGAACAGGTACCGCTGTCATCTCCCTCCAATAGAAGCCTACACACCCCTTGACCTGGACATCTATTCGCAGACCTCGCGCCGCGAGACACGACAGAGGTCTGTAAGAGCGGGAAACGACATTTGACGTGAAAAGCTCCTCATCAACAATGAACAATGGGAGTTCAAGCAGGAAGATACCGACGTTACCGGACTCGAAACACAGTGGCCCCATCCGATACCGAAGCCGCAATCTTTTCAGATTTCCCCTATACTGCTTCAAACATGGGCTTCCGAGCACGACCAGGGACACCCCATGGCAGCTGCATGGGCAACCTGGCAACCCTCGCAGCGTCCCTGGCTATCTCTCCCATTCGAAGCGAGACTTGTTGTGAGATGTGCCCTGTGCACCGTTTGCCTCCAACCGTGAGGGCGCATCCCGAATTGGTCTCTTCCTTCCAATACCTTCCCTTTCAACAAAACACCCTGCCCTCTTGTGCCTTCGGCGACTCTGCTCACTCTCAGGCTTCTGTTCATGTGTGCTCCATTTTGAGCACGTTTACATTCGTTCTACCAGCAGCACCACTCGCTCATGCTGCTCGATATGAAGCTCCTTTCCGTTGTCACTTTGCTTTCTTTGGCCTGCACCTCTGTGCTGGCCGCTCCTTTGAACCATGAAGACCACAGCAATTTGGTGGAGCGACAATCTGGCATTGTCGTGGTCACCGGCGCGCCAGGAAACATTGAGACCCGATACGAGATGCGCGATCTGAAGAGGGAACACCCAGAACAGTGGACGCTCTTCATTCTCGCGATGGATCAATGGAAACGACAGTCACAGGGCAGCTCGACCTCATACTTTGGGATTTCGGCCATCCATGGTTGTCCCAGGCAGAACTACAACGGGATCGGGCAGTGCAGCTCATGCGCCGGTACTGATGGATACTGCACACACGACTCAATACTCTTTCCCGCCTGGCATCGTGCCTTCACGGCTCTCTTCGAGCAGGAATTTGTCAAGATTGCTAAGAACGTGGCCAACTCCTTCCCAGCCTCGAGGAGAAAAAAGTATGTCGATGCGGCCAACAAGATTCGATTTCCCTTCTGGGACTGGGCGAGGCATCCCGCGAGCGGCATGCCGGCGCTGCCTCTTATGCTCAGCGACAGCTCGGTGACGGTTGACACTCCAAACGGGCGACGGACGATTGAGAATCCTCTCGTCCAATATCATTTCACCGACAACAGCGGCCTACAATACACCCCTTTCATCACATGGCAAAACACCTTACGCTGGCCGAGGGACAACACGATCACCGGCGTCAGCAACAACCAAGAATGCGGCCTTGCCTTTTCCCAGATTCGCCAGAGTCTTCAAGACCAGGTCTACAACGTTCTCACGCAGTGCTCGAGCTACCCAGACTTCAGCAACGACGACTCTCGTGCCAGCTCGAGGCAATGCTCGACCAGCCTCGAAGACCTCCACAACCTTATCCACATAACTGCCGGTGGCCCTGGAGGTAACGGGTTCTCCGGTGGACATATGACATACCTCCCGTTGGCTGCTTTCGACCCAATGTTCTGGGTACACCACACCATGGTCGACCGCATATTCGCTCTCTGGCAGGTGATCAACCCCAACTCGTACGGAGGCTCCCAAGTGGCTTCGCACAGCACCTGGACTATCCCACAGGGCTCTACACAAGACGAGAACTCACCATTGATGCCATTCTACCGTGATACCAGAGGAAACTTCTGGACGACCAACACGGTCCGTGACTTTGCCAACACGTTCCGCTACACATATCCGGAGATCGCGGGTGGCCGCAACGGCGTCATCGCGGCAGTCAATAGACTATACGGACCCAATGCCTCGAACCGCAAGCGTGATGCTGCGCCCCAGGTTGGTAGCATTCTTCAAGGCATCGGCGGTGGTCCCAGCAACCAAGCAGACAAGAGTGCCAACAGCGATACTTCCAACGCCGCTACCTCTAACAACGCTGCGCCGGCCGGCGGTATCGTTCCCGGTGTCGGTGGTCTCGTGGCCGGTGTCACCGCTACTGTCAGTGGAACCGTCAGCGATGTGCTCTCCGGCAACCCCTTCGCGGCCGCCAACGGTAGCCACTTCCAGTACGCCGCCAATATCCAAACACCTCGCTACGTTCTGGGAGGTTCCTACCAGATCTTCTGCTTCAACGGAGAACCAACCTTGGAGGACCCCACGCAGTGGGTCTTCGCGAAGAACCTCATCGGTACCATGGGCGTCATGGCCAAGGAAGGCATGGAAGACAGCCCGGTGGTCATCAGTGGCTCCATCCCTCTCACGCGGGCCCTGCAATCGTCCGTCAACACTCAAGGCGGCCTCCTCTCCAACCTGGCGGAAGCTCTCGTCGTGCCATTCCTGGGAATGAACCTGAAGTGGAGAATCTGCGGTCCCAACGGAGAGAACATCGACCCAGCCACACTCCCGGGCTTCGTCTTCGAGGTCGTCACGACCACCTACCAGCCACCCGCCAGCAGTGAGGAGCTCCCAATCTTCTCCGACTTTGTACCTCTACTGGATGTCACATCGGGCAAAGCAGGAGGTGCGAACGAGACAGTCTCGCCGCCTTCGTATTAGATAGGGATGGCAATGGGAAAAGGAATGCAAAGATCCACAGAGCGGATAATCTTTAGTACTTTAATGGGACGGCAGACAACACTTTTTTGACCTCTTCTTGTCCCAGCTTCTCTGTCATCAATTCCTCGTTGCGACAAAAGAATCCAGGGCGAGGGCGTTTTTCTTTTCAATTCACAAAATGTGCAAAGACTTTTACATTGAGCAAGAGAACAGAGGAAGAGACTACCAAAAAACACGCATTTTTTTTCTTTTTTCCTTGCGACGACTTCACGACCAGGCCAGCTCTTCATCATAGGCGAGAAATCGATGAGTATACAGTTCACGTTAGGCCCTGTTTACTTGGCCAGTATCCGGCTGATTCTCAATAAGAATCCATGGATCCTGTCGTGGATTCTATGCGTTTAGTTAGTGATCCGTGATTTTTAGCGATATAGTGTGTTTAATTCACAGTATCCAGCCCTTAGCATCGGCTTCCTTAATGTGGCAGTTGTATGCGATAGATCCTGTGTTTTTGTAATAGCATTGCCGAGACCCGAGTGAGGATCGTTAGATCCAAGTGAGGATTACTGGATCCGAACTATATAAGGTCGGTCCTTAGTCCCGTGACTGTGGAATAACTAATACTTAGCGCAGCCTACACGTATATCTTGCGAAGGGCTCGCGAACACACACTGAATTCTACAAGAATTAGTCTTACCTTTTATCTACGGATACTAGGCGTTCTCTACATTACTATATACC
>JYJE01005836.1:15428-31503 GCA_000983655.1 Zymoseptoria brevis | reverse complement strand
AGACCCCCTAGGACCCCCCTTTGCCTGCCGGCGGCAGCGGACAGAGCGGATCACGTGCTAAGAGTCACGTGTGATGGACATTTCTCAACTTTGGCTATGAGCCAATCAAACCTTAATCTGTTCTTCAAAAGCAGTCGACTATTATAGGGCCTTCGGCCCAATGACGCACCGAGCCGTCCGTCGGAAGTCGGCAAAGGACCTCCGGGAGTTCACGTAACCACAAACAGCTATTGTAGCCGCGTCTAGTACTCTAGTTGTTGACGGTGCGTCACTCTCTATCTCCATTCATGCTTACGATTGCCTTTGCTCTCCGTCAGCAAGACCGACGATGCTTTCGTCTTTCGCTCCATCAATGCGCGCTTCATCAATTGAAAATCGAGGAAAGCTGCGCGACTTTATACAAGACGGCCGAATTGTAATCCGCTCAATCCTCGAGTCGAGTCAGAAACTCGACCCGAAATCCACAAACTCACCTCCGTCGTGAGCTTGTGCATACGAGGCCTGCCGTAGCTCCGGACTCCGGCACTTGTTGTGAAGCGCCGCCAGGCAAAAGCCGGCGTGCAACTCTACAAGTCGCAATACACGGCAGAAGAAATTCTCCTCGCTCCGCATAACCGTCGTGCTATGCTCGTACGTACCTCCTAGAGCTGCAAAATGCAAGGTCAGAGAGCAAACACGAGCCGCGGTATCCGCGGACTTTCATATCCCTGTCCAAATTGCCGGACCTTGTTGATGGGAAGATGCTTGCTCGAAAAACCTACTTTTGGCCGTCAGCTGCTGTTACATCCGACTTCGTATCTCCGACTTCGTATACAGATCGCGGCGACAGCGAAGTCGTGGTCGGGACTTGGACTTGAACAAGGAATGTCCATGTCGTGTCACGACGGGACTTCGTTCGGTAGCAGTGATGACGGTTGACTCGCAACTTCGCGAGGATCTTCTCTGCGCAGAGTCGATTTTGTGATATCCCGCTCGTGCACGCTCGTACCGACCTGTCATCAGATAAGGTCAAAAGAATGCAATGCAGTAAGCCGCATCGGTATAACGCCCGAGTGGAGTACGAAGTGTACAGCTTCACCAATCCGCTCAGCGCAGTGACCTCCACGTGGGGTTCGCTGTGCTCGCTGCTTCTGGGCTATGGAGCCTTTGAAGAGTCTGCTCGTGGAGAGTGGAGAGCGGCGGTCCTTCTGAGGGTCTCGCCGACTGAATGCATGCCTCGAAGTAGTCCATAGCATGTTCGTTGCTGCGATCAGACCATCCAATGGCGGCCAAGAATCCGCAGAGGTGAGATGAATAGGCTTTGACGCGGTGGACTTTTGAACCAGAAGATCAATTTGCGATACAGCCGCGGCACTCGCCAGGCCATTGGCTCAACACTTGAGACGGTCTCACCGGGTAAGCGATCCGTCCTAGCAATCACATGGAATTCATGAAACCAGCAACCGTCAAGAATACACATGCGTTGGCATCGGTCGGAGTAGAGCAGTTCTCTGCAGCAGGTGATCGTCGATTCGGACGACAGGCAAGAGATAACATGGCTGACCAGGTACGGGGGTCCGGAGTACCTGCAGGGAGGGCCTACCTGAGGTATGGTAGAGGTCTTTGAGGGGCGGTGTGGTTGGAATCGAGAAAAGGATCCCGTGACGACAAGGTTCGCTTTTGCGTGTGTCTGCTGTGATGCAGGGGAAAGCTTGCAGCACAACACCCTGATGGAAGTGAGCACACGAGCACCTGCCCGATCGACCCCTCCCATCTGGTTGCAACGCAATGGCAACCCAATCGTGCGCGAAGCCTCAACCGCCGAGCTGGTCGATAGTGGTTTTAACCTTCGATCCACAACCAAAACTTGCCGTGGACGTGCTCATGCTCTTGTTCCTTGAAAGTTCACCGGTGGGACATCACGGATACCACTCTTCCCAGAAGCCCCCACTCATTCTTATACCTCTAACAGCTTGTTCCCTACTGGTGTATCCGTGGTATATACAAAGGATTCCCGTGTTTCTTTCAGCCGCGAAGTCCTCCATCCTGCACGACTTTTGAAACTGTGGGGAATTCGCGACTGTCACGCCATTTCGACGTCGCTTTGAAAGGTTTCTTGAATCTCCAGGACAAAGCGAGGACGACACTTTCCACAGACTTGCCCTCAAATCCGCGCGGCCATGAAATACGGCGAAACGCTGCGGCAGCGTTCAATACCGGAATGGAGTCACCGTAAGTACAAGACAATGTCTGCACAAGCCCGGAGCAAGCAGCCGTTCATTAATGGCGACGAGCCAATTCCGAGCTTTACGCAGGGCAGCTGCTGATACCTCCACTCTGCAGACAACATCGATTACGACGACATCAAACACTTCATCAAAGAGCACACAACACCAGGAAAGGGCAAGACGGTCTCCGTGCCAGGTCGCGGCGATGATAAGCTCGTAGAGTTTGAGAGCGCTCTATTCCACATCCTAGCCGATCAGCACCAGCGGATCGACCTCTTTGTTAGAAGCAAAGCCGGCGAGATCCAGCGACGACTTGGTGAGTCGTTCTGTATACTGCCAATGCGGCGGACACCGCACGCATTGAGAGCCGATCCCAATGCCCGCTTATCTCCGACTTCGTGCAACCTTCTGCCGCTGTGCTCGTGCAGGGACAATAGCAAACCTGATTGACCACATTCTAACATGGACGCAGACCACGCAAAGAAACAACTCCGCGCGCTCTCCTCCCGTCAAGCCTCCGTCGCAGACAATAGGATTCCCGTCGGTCGACTCGAACGATATGGCCGGCTCGAGAACGATGTCATCAAAGCTGGAGAGGAGATCAAGTCTCTTGCTCGCTTCACCGCAACACAACGAACGGCCTTTCGGAAATTGTTGAAGAAGTACAAGAAATGGACAGGGTCGGCGGAGTTGGAGGATCGCTTTCGAGATGAGGTCCTGGACGACCCGAAGAACTTTACACAGCTGGACCTGGGACCATTACTCGACGAGTATTCGACTACCAGACAGCGGATAAGAGCATTGTATGACAATCAAGTGAAGAAGGCAGAGGGAGGCAAGAAGGTGGGACTGCCTACGGCACCCGCGAGCTTTTCGGCGATCCGACAGCTTCAAGAGGTTGTGGCTAGTGGCTCCAAGGTATACTTCGATACGAACATCGCTACGGTCCCACTGGGCGAGTCTGGGACTTTCGCGAGCTACTTCGTCCATGTGGAAAATGTGGTCGAGCTGCAGGTATTACTGCTACAGTACGCACGATTCTACTCCTCGAGGAGCAGATCCAACTCTGTTGCATCGCCCATTACGACCGAGGCCCAGATGGAGTTTTTTGCACAGGCACGACCAGATGTCGCGGATTACCACATGCTGGTGGCAGACAATCTGGAACGCTTCGCGAAAGAGCAAAGTGCGTTGACCGTGGACGATCGCGAACATCTTCCTGGAATCTTCCCGCAAGGAGCGAAGGCTTCGGTGCGCTGGAACAACGATGAGGATGCGCTCGCCAGTCTTCGCTCTAGGTCAGGGATTACTAAGAATGCATATCTGAGGAGGAAACATGTGCACGACTTCTTTGATCAGAAGGCCGAGTTCTCCGCGCGACCAGACGAGAGTGTCTCCGAGAACGCGGACCACGTGGAAGAGCTTCGTAAGGAGTTATTGAAGGATAAAATTCGGCCGCTGTTCCAGCTCTCGAGCTGTCGCTCGCGCTTAGTGGGTCTCGACGACAATGACGAGGGGATGCTGCTTGCAACACTGGATACCGGGATCACCATCTCGAAAGCCGGTGCAGACAGTGGCAAGGATAACAAATCGCCCTTTCCGTTCGCTATTCTTCTTATCAGACAGGAGGGAAAGCCAAAGTCCGAGCTTCTCCCGGTGCTCGACAGCAGTCATTTGGTGAGTACAGTACACCGATATTTATGAGGCAGCTACTGACATCTCTCAGGTCGAGCGCGTACGCGGCTTTTCCCTCGAATACCACTCCATCTGGCAGACCCACCGCCCCGACAACATGCCACCTCCGTTCTGGGAGCCAATTCTTTCGCGCGACATTCGCAAGCTGCCACCACCAGCTAAATCCAAGCGAACCAACGCCCTTAGTGAAAGCAACTCGGGAACACAATCTGCCGGGTCGAGTGGCTCTTTCCGAGGGACCACAGACAGCGCCACAGCCGTCGAGAATGGGCCCAATAGCCCGGCTCAGCTCGAAGTCCCACCTCTAAAGTACTTCGGCAAGAAGAAGAAACGCCGTGCCTACCCGGAGGCTGATTCTGACACCCCTGTCAAACCACGATACTGGAGTGAATATGACCATCCCGAGGACTTGGCTAATGGCGATGCGAATGCTTTCGTCATCTTCGTCGACCCGAACCACCGCAGTGCCTTTGACCGTTTTTTCGACAGCATCGCCCGCCTCTTCGGACAACACCAGTACTCTGATGCTGCCGAGCGACAAGGCCTACTCACTGGCCAGACTACCCCTGAAGACGAGGAATCTTCAGACGAAGAGTCCAGCGACAACGTCGCAGCCGCTAGCCGCAAACGTGCGTCTTCGACTTTCGGCACCTTCTCCCGGCCGACATCTGTCAACCTTTGGCAGTACCAAGCGACTCAACAGCAACAGGCACCACTGCCTTTCCTTGCGCACTTTCCTTCTGTCTGCTACGCCGCTTCCCTCCTCTTGCTGCTGGTGGCCTACATCCTCCGCACTACAGGCCGACACAAGCTGCTGAGGGAAGTACACTACGGCGTGCTCCTGTGCGTGGTGTGCAGTATCATCTTCACTCTGCTTGGATTTACGGCTGTCATCAGGAGCAGCAGTGGGAGTAGAAGTCCGGGTGGTATCAATGGAGAGAGGAGGCAGGCTACACGGCCTGCAGCGTGGATCGTGAGTGTTGTTGTGTTGATTGTGGACGCGGTAGGGAGTGGAGGGTTGTTGGCGTGGATGCTGGGTTAGAAACTCACAGAAGTGGCTATGGTTGGTGGGTGGGCTTTGGTCATTGTTGCATTGATGTGGAGTCGGGTGGTGTGTTGGAGGCAGTGGACTGGGCGCCAATGGATGAGATCCGGCCGCGATGACAGGTATGAATATGAGGTTGAGGAGGCGGAGATGCACGAGGTGTGATGGCTGAGTGAGAACAGGACGAGGAGGATTTCCGTGGAGCTATTACTGCGCTCCAGCGTTTCGTTTGAGGATTTCATTTGTTTGGGGATCGACGGCGATGGCTATGAGTTTCAGCGTGTTGAGCGAGGCGTTCGGGGAGCTCTGTCACTTGTCATCGAGTGGGCTTTTTAAATGGGTATAGAAGCCGAGAACGCTCATGATTGAGGTTGAGCTTGTACATATGGACAGTGATGCGACAGGATTGGGGCTGCTGTCGTTTAATGCGGCTGATGAAATAGGAGGTTCAATATTTGGAATACAGCGGAAAGTTCTGCCTCAGGCAAACATTCACCAACACCTTCCTATATAGTTCCTTCTTTCTTCTCTTCTTCCTTAGAACAACAATGCATTAACACTTGACATCGTTCCTTAGAATCAACTGGTTATGAGCCCGGTCGCGCATACCGCAACTACTATAAGTGACACTAAGCTGTCGAGATAAGTAACGAGCAGCGTACGAAGTTGCGCATCGCTCTCATCTTCTCAATTCATTAACATCTCTTTCTCCTTCATTAAGCACTTACTAAGACGTCACTAAAGATAACTAACAAGAAGGTAGAGTAGCTGAAAGGTTAAGAGAATTACAAGGTCTGGTCCATTAAGATTAAGGCTCTTCTATAAGGAGAAGGCCTATAGACCTACCTTACAGGCGAGCGCAAGGCCCCTATTAAGAAGAAGGACGAGGACGATAAAGACTTCCTTGACCGCACTGATAAGTACAACATAAACTGCTAGAAGGCTCGTAGAGTGCTTGTTCAATCAGTCTTAAAAGACATCGCACTAGATCTCGAACACCTCGACTCTACGAAGAAGGCTTAGGATCACCTCGAAGCTAAATACAAGCCCTCTAGCATGGCCTACCAATTCAGTAAATACTAAGAGTGGCAACAGCTGTTATTCGACGGTAAGAACATCGACCATTTCGTAGGCGTATATAAGAGCGCATGCACCAACATGAAGGAAGCTAAGCTAGAGGTCGATAAGGCTATCTAGCTATACTAGTTCATTACACTAGTGTCACCTTTCTACAACGCATTCACTACCAACCTGCGCGAGCGCATACGCAATGCCAAAGACAAAGATAGTCTACCTAAGCTAGACGATGTAATCGCTAGTCTACTTAACGAGCAACGAGCGTAGAGCTTAATTAACTTAGCTAACCTTATTATTAGATCTAGGAATCAAAACGGCAATAGCAATAGTAACAAGCCACTAACGAAGCCGAGCAACAACGCGAAGCCGAGCAACAACGACTCTAAGAAGTGCACTTACTACGGCTCTACCTAGCACAATGCCGACAAGTGCCGCTATCTCTACCCTAAACAGCGACCAGCAGACTAGAAGCTAAAGTTCGGTTGCAATAAGAGCGGCTGTAGGCTAAAGGATCATAAGAAGAAACTTCTACTATAGACGTTAAAGAAGGAGTTAAGTGCTTATACTACGACTACTAACGAAGAGTTCTCGTTCTTAGCCTTAGCGACTAAGCACATCACCGAGCGAACGGTCGAGCTCCTGTACATAACTAAGAACAGCGATACTTAGTATGTCGACTCTAGCTCCTTATTACACTTTACGAACGACTACGACAACATAACGGACGTTACCGCAGTCGACATAATAGTGAACTTTAGCAAGGGGGCATTAAGAGCGACTACGTTGGGGTCTATTAAGCTAAGGCTTCAAGGCAATAGTCGTATAAATATAGTCAAATTCACGGACGTGCTGTTCGTAGAGGGCCTAAGGGCCAATCTCCTATTAACCGAGAAGCTTAAGAAGAAGGGCCTCTTCTACCGTAATAACAACGACATACTGTTTACTAAGGATATAGTAATCGCCGACGTTGTAACTAAGGTTAGTATCCCTTAGCTGGTGCTTACGCAACAATAGGAGCAATCGAATGCTAGCTCTTATGTTCGTCATCCATCAAAGGAGACTACATAGGTCTGGTACGACCGCTTTGGTCACTTCCCTAAAGGCAAGGTAGACCTTATTAAGAACGGCACCGAAGGCATAGTTATTAAGGGCTCGGAAGAGCTTAGTGTCTGCTATAACTGTAGGAAATCAGATGCAAAGCGCATTAAGAGCCGTGTTTAGTCCAATAGTAGCAACAAGCTACTACTTACTTACTGGAACGTAGACGTCGTTACCGTAAGCAGCGACAATAGACTAACTAAGAAGTACTTTACCAACATAGCGTGCGCCTTATTAAAGGCGCTACGAGTGGCCTTCCACCCTATAAAGGATGGTGCTTTTAAGTCTATACAAGACCTTAACGCCTAGGTAAAGAATTAGATAGGAAGAAACATCTAGACTCTATACATCGACGGAGGTTGTAAGTTCGGTAGAAACAAGCTAGTCAACTTCTACACCGACAATAGCATTAAGCTAATTATTACTACACTAAAGAACTCCGAGAGCAATGGTCGAATTAAGGTCTCGAACTACCTCGTATATATACTAGCTCGAAAGCTCTTAAGCCGTAGCAGGCTCGGCAAGGCACATTAGCAATCTACAATTGAAGCAGCGGCATACATTATTAAGAAGACACCATCACCAGCGTTAAATGGAAAGTCACCTTATTAAGTGCTGGCTAAACACTTTAAGTGGCCGCGAACTAAGCTATACATCGGCAACCTTCGCATCTTTAGCTGCACCGCCTTCGTGCTAGACCAAGAACTGGTACGCGGTAATAAGTTCGCAGATAGAGCCACTACTAGCAGACTCGTTAGTTTTGAAGGAGACAACATCTATAAGGTCTACCTGCCCTTAGAGCACAAGGTAGTGCGATTAGTGAACGTTACCTTTAACGAAGTACACTTCGAGTCGCCTAATAAGGACTACGTACTAATTTAAGTTACTGGCTATAAAGACGACGATGAAGGCGTCACTTTAGGGGGTAGAAATATAGCCGAACTAACACCTCCACTACCTCCGCTAGTTACGACTCCTCCGTTAGCGACCGCCGCTCCGAAAGCACCGGCACTAGTAGCGGAACCGCGTAAAAGTACACGCACTAAACAACCTTCGTAGAAGGCTCTTAATAATCAGAGCTAACTAACTAACACCGAACCTTCCGTTTGGCCGCATCGAGTACTTACTTGCCTTACCGAATTACTTAATATCGCCGAGATTCTAGCAACTTATACGCCTAAAGAAGCACCCTTGTAGCAAGCTGCGAGGCAGAAGGAGATAGACAGCCTTCACGAGAATGGCACTTAGCGACTAGTAAGGTAGCCACTAGAAAAGGATACAATTACTGTACTAGAAAACAGTAGTCTAAAGGTAAACAACAACCCTAAGATCCTTAAGGGGCGATGGGTAGATAAGGTTAAGAAGGCTACAACACTCGAGAAACTTATCTACAAGAGCCGATGGGTAGTTAAAGGATTCAGTTAGCGACAGGGCATTAACTATGAAGAAACCTATGTAGCGACTACTAAGGCAGCATCAATTAAGGTGCTAATAACCATTATTGCGCACTATAACCTTAAAGCGCGGCAATACGACATCATTACTACGTTCCTTAACACGCTAATAAAGGAATTCGCAATCTTCGTAGAACAGCCTTATAGATTTACTTAATTCGACGCGGAAGGATATCCGCTCGTGTGCCTTCTACTAAAGTCACTATATGGCCTTAAGCAGTCACTAATGCTGTAGCAACAGCAGCTCACGGTCTTCCTTAACAGTAAGGGGTTCAAGCCGCTGTTCTTAGATCTATGTATCTACTAGCATCGCCTTACGAAGGCGATCCTCGCAGTCTACGTTAACGACCTTATTCTGGTAGCACTAACGAACACCACGATCATTAAGATTAAGGGGGTGCTGACCGTACAGTTCAAAATGAAGTGCCTCGGTGAACTATCATTCTACCTTAGATGTTACATCACTCGTGACCGTACTAAGAAGGCTATCTACCTTACGTAAGAAGCATACATTAACTAACTCCTTGACAACTACAATACAGATAGCCTCAAGGCGCTAGAAACACCACTTCCACCAGGAACTCAGCTCATTAAGGCTAAGGACGACTACGAACCGAGCGACAACATCCTTAACGAATACTAGTTACTTATCGGCCGCCTTACGTAGCCATCGATTCAGACCCGCGCGGATATCACATTCGCGGTCGCACAGCTCTTACGACATCTGGTGAAGCCAACGACCGACCACCTTAATTCAGCGAAGCGGATCCTTCGGTATCTTAAGGGAACACGGTGCTATAGAATTACTATTAAGAGCAGCAACAAGAGCAAGGAATTCAAGCTGGTTAGATACACCGACAGCAGCTATGCAGATAACCGCGACGACAGCACGTCTACCGGTGGCTACGCATTCCACCTTAATAACTCTCTCATCTCATAGAAATCGGTAAAGTAGCGCACAGTGGCACTATCATCAACAGAGGCTAAATGGAACGCCGCGGTCACTACGTGTTAAGAAGCGGCATACCTCTCAGCTCTCTGCTCGGAATTCAGCATCATTAAGGAACCATCAATGACTCTAGTGACGATCAAAGCGGACAACATAAGCCAGATCGCTCTTACTAAGCGCGGTGGAGTAGACGGTCGCACTAAGCACATGAACAACCGCCTCCACTGGCTACGAGAGCAAGTTAATAAACACTAAGTCACCTTCTAATAGGTGCCTACCGACCAACAAGCCGCTAATGGCCTCACCAAGGCCCTCACCGCACTAAAGCACCACCAATTCTGCCAGCTCATTGGCATTAACGACCTCACCAAGGAGGTCACGAAGGACTGATTTAGTCACGTGCGGAAACTGAAGGAGTTCTCTGGCCTTTCATTGGTTCAACTTCTGAGGGCGTTTTTTGGAGTTTCTAGCTTCCGTGCGAGTCGTTTGCGCAAGTCTCAGAACTGCGACGGTCGCGCTCAGAGATACGCAGGCAGGAAGAAGGAAGTGCGAAGGAAGGGGGTGATTTGGAATACAGCGGAAAGTTCTGCCTCAGGCAAACATTCACCAACACCTTCCTATATAGTTCCTTCTTTCTTCTCTTCTTCCTTAGAACAACAATGCATCAACACTTGACATCGTTCCTCAGAATCAACTTCAATTGATGAGTCTACCTTTGAGTGCTGGACACAGTCTCAACACTCCGCCAAGCCCTGCCTTCCTCCCTCTCCATCTTCAGCATCCGCACTTCGAACCTTCGCAACTCAACAATGTCCGCTTTTCAGTACGATAAATTGTCTTCAACACCCTGCAGCCTGGAGCCCTACAATCCGGAGACACCGGTAAGCACGGCATATGCGGTAGGGATTCTTACCCATACTTTATCAAAATGTCGGTCGACTCAGGTCAAGTGACCAGAATTCGTCCTGGATCAAGGATGATACCTCGGGCATCGTATTATTACTCTCGAGCCAAACTCGAGACAAACTCTTCCTGCTGCGGCTAAATAGCGCGCCATGACCTCAGAATGGTTCCTGAACCTGAAAATCCCCGAACCTTTCCTTCTTCGGCCACGGAGCGTGTATTTTCTTCACCGAAGCGGTGAAGACAGGGATGCACGCGGCGGATCTCCGAGCAGCAATTTGGCTTCATTGCTGCATCCCAGCTTCGCCCAGCTTTTCTCCGCATGGTCGATCCCGATAGTGAAGGGCCAGCGGGGCAATGTTGGCCGACGGGTCTAGCGGGCTGGCAAGCTATAATACAAGGTCACAACGCATAAAGCGTGTTGGAGTCTCGAGGCGTCTGCAATCTTCGACGCTTTCTCGACTTGCTGTGAAGGATTCCGACCATCGCAATGCCTCCTCGCATTTCCTTCGCTACAGTGCTCAGCACGGTCGTGCCATTGATCGTGGGAGTCATCGGACAGGATGCCAACAACAGCAATATACTGCCGTTCATAGATCCTCTGATCGGGACTTTAAACGGCGGTCATGTCTTCGCTGGAGCAACGTTACCATTTGGAATGGCGAAGGCCGTGGCCGATGTGACATTCGAGGATCAGGCTGGCTTTTCGAGTGAGGGCGGTGCTCTCATCAAGGGCTTCTCCCACATGCACGATTCAGGAACTGGAGGAGTGAGTGGCAATGCATCGTCAAGACAAAATTTCCGATACATGGAGTATTGACATTCGGCAGGGATCGAGTATGGGCAATTTTCCCTTATTCGCACATGCAGGCTGCCCCAATGACGATATCAACAACTGCAATTTTACGAAGGACTCACGCCCGGTTGCCCGAATCAACGGTTCTGTCGAGGCGAACCCTGGCTACTTTGCCATATCACTGGAGACCAAGATCAAGGCAGAGATGACCGTGACCAACCACACGGCTCTCTACCGCTTTACCTTCCCGGACAAGCCCACGACCGAGAACACCACGCTGAGTCCTCTGATACTCCTCGAATTGACGGATCTCCGCACATCTACAGTCAATGGTTCCACCTGCGTGGAGGAAAATGGCCGCATCACAGCTAGTGGACACTTCACCCCAAGTTTTGGAAACCCGAATCAACTCTGGGCTCTCCATACTTGTGTCGACTTTCAAGGCGCCGACGTCCGCGACACTGGAGTCTTCGTCAACAACAGGGCTTCTGCCGAGGTCAAGAACTACACTGGTATTGTGGACGGCCTCAACTTCCCAATGCCTCTTCCGTCCGGTTCTTGGGTACGCTTCAATGCACCGAAGACTTCCAACCAGATCCTCGCTCGCGTGGGCCTGAGTCTCATCAGCGTCGAGCAAGCCTGCAGCAATGCTCAGACCGAAATCCCGGACTTCAACTTCGAAAGCGTCCACACCGCCGCCCAGCAAGCCTGGTCCGAAAAGATGAGCGTGGTGCAGATCAAGCCCGGCGGTGTCAACGATAGCATGCAGACGATTTTCTGGAGTGGTCTATACCGATCAATGATCTCTCCGCAGGACTACACGAATGAGAACCCGCTCTGGGAGAGCGCGGAACCGTACTACGACTCCTACTACTGCATTTGGGACTCTTTCCGCAGCATCCATCCTTTGCTCACGATCCTGGATCCGTATTCGCAGATCCAAATGGTGCGCAGTCTGATAGACATCTACCGGCACGAGGGCTGGCTTCCGGACTGTCGCATGTCGCTTTGCAAAGGGTTCACGCAGGGAGGCTCCAATGCCGACGTCGTGCTCGCGGAGACGTACCTCAAAATTGGCAAGCTTGCGGCGGACCATGGCGTTGATTGGGCGACGGCGTATGAAGCTGTCGTCAAGGATGCGGAGGTCGAGCCACCGAACTGGGGCATTGAAGGACGTGGCGGACTGGATTCGTGGAAGTCGTTGAATTACATTCCTACTGACGACTTTGATGTGAAGGGCGTTGGGCTTATCACGAGGAGCATTAGCAGGACGCTGGAGTATGCTTATAATGACTTTTGTATTGCTGAGATGGCTCAGGGTATGGGAAATATGGCGGATCATGAGAAGTATATTGGGACATCAAGCTACTGGAAGTGAGTACAAGACGGTGCGCCGCAAAGTGAGACCACGCTGACAAGTCATAGGAACATGTGGAAGTCAGATCAAACCGTTCGTACACCCATCTCGCTCGCGCGGTGTACACACTAACAACTCACCCGCAGAGCGCCATCAACGGCACCGACACCGGCTTCACCGGCTTCTTCATGCCTAAGTTCCAAAACGGTACCTGGGGTTTCCAAGATCCAATCTACTGCTCGCCGCTCTACAACTTTACCTCGTGCTACCTCAACCCTAACGGCCACGAAACCTACGAAGGCAGCTCCTGGCTCTACACCTTCTTCGTCCCACACGACATGTCAAGTCTGATCACCACCGTCGGCGGCCCGTCGACGTTCGTCAAGCGCCTCGACTACCTTCACGAATTCCCCGGTTTGCTCTATGTTGGCGATGAGCAGGCTTTCTTGACGGTGTATCAATACCGTGAGTTGTATCTCCGAAATGTGGCCGATATGAACTGACAATAATGCCCAAACAGACCACGCCGCCCGCCCCGCCAAATCCGCCCAACGCATCCACACCTACATCCCCTCCCAATTCAACACCTCCCTAAACGGCATCCCCGGTAACGACGACTCCGGCGCCATGGGCTCTTTCATCGCCCTCTCCATGATGGGCATCTTCCCCAACGCCGGGCAGGACGTCTACTACATCACACCACCCTTTTTCGAAGAAGTCAGCATTACGAATAAGTTGACGGGCAAAGTCGCTACGATCAGGAATGTGAATTTCGATCCGGAGTATAAGAATGTGTTTATCCAGAGTGTTACGATGAATGGAGAACCTTGGACGAAGAATTGGTTTGGACATCGGTTCTTCTTGGAGGGTGGGGTGTTGGAGCTGAGGTTGGGGAGTGTGGAGAGTGGGTGGGGGACGAGGGAGGAGGATTTACCGCCTAGTGTTAGTGATCAGGGGAGTGCTGGGGGGATGAGGTATTTTATGTAGGTATGTCGAGGTTGGAAGAGGTGTGGTGTGGTACCATTCGCTTCGATGTAATGTGTCATTGTTATCCAGGACCTTGGCACTCGCGGCCATCGGCTCGTACACGCTTTCAATGGTACTTCATTCGCCGTTCTCATCGTCCTTCTTCCTTTCCGCATTAGCCTGCGCTTTCTCCACTTCCACGCTATACACACTCTCCTCATCCCCAGATATCCTTGCGATCGATCCTCTGCGTTCTTCGAGGCTGTGCACGAATGTCATGGACGCCCGAAGAGTCCTGACCCAGTCAGTACTGAGGTACATGTCCACTGCGCTGCCACGACTGCCAGCACTAGAGATGCATTGCCCGGAGATAGGGCTACGTCAGGAGATGCAGGCGAGTGGGGAGGTGAGGTGGTTGTCGTCAAGTGAATGTTTGTTTCGGCTGAAGTCCGGCAAGTCGCACTTCGCGGGTGAACGTACGCTACTGCACAACATCCGTCCCGTCTGTCTTAACCCCGAGCGAGACATGGTCAATACAACAATCTTCGAGACAAGACGCAAGACACGCAAATATTTGACACAACTTCCCGCCTTACTTATGGCGCCAATCCGACCGACCTGAACCTGTATGACAACAACCATGCCGTCCATGTTCTCCCGCCTGCGCTGCCACTTCTGCGGCTCCAAGACCCCGCATAACAAGACCACCACCGAGTTCCAGTGCACATTATGCGAAGCATTCAACTACCTCGACGGCAAGGGTAACATCGTCGACACGCCCACATACATCACCGCGCCGCATCAGACCGAGCCTGCGAACACATCTTCCTTCTCATTCCCACGACCGATCAACGAATCTCTTAATCACCAAGAGAACCAGGCTTTCTGCCGGGCATGCGTTCAAAACCAGCACATGTACAACGAGAACCTCGCCAACTACCTACCCGACGAAGATCATCCACGATATGCCGAGTTCGAGAAGGCGATACCAAAGTTCAAGGCGGAGCTGGAGCAGCGATATCCGCTCATCTGCAAGAACTGTGCGCCCAAGGCTCAGACGAAGATCAATCGTGCGGATTACTATGGCATGGCTCAGAATGCTGCGAGGTTGGTGTCGAATACAAGAGCAAGAGGGGGGAAACCGGCGACGGGTCTGCGGGACGATGCTGGGAAGAAGACGGCAAGGTTTCTGTTGAGCACAGTTGGACTTGTTCTGAATGCTGGTCTTGCGGTTCAGATTGCATATCACATCTACGGCATTCTGATGGTGCTGTACGCTCATGAGGGAGATGAGATTGATGACTCTCTCGTTGGCTTGTCTCCAGCAGAATGTGCTGTCCAAGCACAGTCTCTACGCTTCAGCTCGTCGTGCTTCGATATGTTCGGCAGCGTCATGCCCAAAATGCTCGCCCTGGCTGCTGTAGGCCTCCTTCACAACCCTGGTCGAAAGGCTTGGTATCATCCCACTTACCGAATGGACGCCGTCAACGGCCAGTGGAACTACTTCTACATGCAACTCATCATCCTCGCGGTGCGAAGCCTCGCCTGGCTCAATCTATCCCACCCTCCCACCACAGCCAACTTCGACTCCCAACAACTCATCGGCGCACATGCCTTCACAATCTTCTTCATCCTCATCATACAGCTCAACGCCAGTCGCGGCATCCAACCCATCCAATGGCGACTCAAAGGCAAAATCATGCCCAAACCCACCGAAGTCGACATCCTCAGCGCACACGCCGCCCCAGTATCCGAACACCC
This sequence comes from Zymoseptoria brevis, assembly GCA_000983655.1. Lineage (NCBI taxonomy): Eukaryota > Fungi > Ascomycota > Dothideomycetes > Mycosphaerellales > Mycosphaerellaceae > Zymoseptoria > Zymoseptoria brevis. The sequence goes on along the minus strand of JYJE01005836.1, from coordinate 16,195 downwards.
CACTCCCAAAGCATCAGAAAGAAACCCCTACCGCTACCTCCACGGCGCCGAAGACACCACCCTCAACCTCAACAACTTCGCCGCCAAATCCACCCGCCCAACCTCTCAACAACCCTACACCCGCGGCTCCTACCTCCCCCTCCAACAACCCTCCCCCGAATACTCCGACGAAGAAGACGACTCCTACTACGACCGCATGGAAACCGACTCCGCACCCGTCATGCGCTCCTCTCAGCGTAGCCTTCGCACAATCCCCCAACCCGTCCTGCGACCCACCCACGCCCTCCCACCCACCTGCGCAACCACAACCTCACTCCAAACTCAACCCTCAAATCCGTTCTACACCCGCCTCCCTCCCGCCCCACTCTCGCAAAACCATCGCCTCCGCAACCCTCCGCACGTCGCCAATGATCTCGTCCCGGTGCCTCTGAGTCAACGGCCCGACTTTTTGAGGAGAATGGGCGAACAGGTCAAACCAGTGGATTTCGCTCCGAGGAAGAGGACCGAGTTTGAACTGAAACCGAGTTCGTGGGTGTTGCCGGGCGATGTGAGGGAGACGGGATTGGAGGGTCGGTTCGAGAGTACGTTTCGATTGGAGGATGAGGTGGAGGTGACGGGTGGAGAGAATGGGGCGAGGAAGAAGGGATTTTTCGCGGGGATGTTTGGATTCTGAGAAGAAAGTGTGGGGGCAGAGCTCGTTTTGGAGGTAACTTTTGTTCTTCGGCTCGAGCTGGTTTGGAGGTTTGTTCTGCGTGCATACATCCAAG
>JYJE01005836.1:0-15360 GCA_000983655.1 Zymoseptoria brevis | reverse complement strand
GGGGATATCTGGGGTGCGGTGATACCCATGTTTTGAGAGTGATGAAGCTTCCGAGTGCATCAAGAGGAGAAGAGTATCGTGCCGCAGGCTTCAGCCTAGCCATGCTTCTGCAGTAGAGAAAAGTCGCGGGTCCGATTGAGTAGGAAAACCTGCATTTAGATGAGCACGAAATTGAACGACGATCCAGAATGCATAGCATTGTCCCACCAGGCGTCACGCCGAGTTTGCCGGCAGCCAGAAAAGGTAGATCTCTATTGATTCTATTTTTCTTTCCTTCTTGATTTCATTACAGCAGAGATCACGGGCTGTATGTATATATGCCTCCTTGTTCGAATAAGCGACATCGATTATGCATGAAAGGCAACGCGAAAGCATTGACCTATTGAATTAGGTTGTCCTGACAAGAGGTGGGCTATGATGACGCTTCAGCGGGAGTCTGGTCATTACTTCACGTACGATATCTGCTTGTCAGAGAGAACTTTTCAATTTGTGGGATTTCATCTCACACGTGCGTTTTTGGTCAGGTCTAGCACTCGGGCAATTCCTCGATGACGGAGGTTTTCCCTGGTCAAAAGTCATCTTCACTCATTCCAGCGGACAATTCTGCAAGAGTCTCAGAACGCATCAGCTGTTGGGCTCTCCCGTGCTTGAACTTTGTTCTCAACGACAGCCGCATTTGGGCATTTTCTTCCTCATTGTAGGAGCGTGGCATCTCATTGTCAAACACCAGGTGGTGGCGGCACCTAGGTTGGGTCAGTGAGGGTTCGGTTGTCGCATTCGTCGAGCATGCCGTCATTACTTACACTGTTGTACGCTCCACCTCCGGTGCCCGGCGGGGGAGGTGGAGGAGCACTCTGGTCCTCAGGCGGAGGTGGCGGTGGAGCAGAGCCGTTAGCCACTGCTGGAGACTGCGTGGTGCCAGCAGCTTGTGCTGCCAGGTAAGCTGTCATGTACGCCGCATACCCTCCATACTGAGCCATCGGATCCTGGGACGGGTTGGCGGCATAGTACGTGATCCAGGCCTGGATGACAGCTGGGTCATGCGGATCGGCGGCGGCTCCAGCGGCGCCGGTAGCTGCTGCTTGGGGTGCGACAGGAGACTGAGCGCCTCCGTAGCCTCCTTGAGCGCCATAGCCTTGTTGGCCATAGCCTTGACCTCCGTAGCTGCTTGCTCCGCCATAGCCGTTGCCACCACCGTAGGATCCGGAGTGCTGACGATCGCCGCCGTCGCGATTGTGGTATCCTCCTCGATCGCCGCCGTATCCTCCACCATATCCACCTCGATCGCCGCCGCCACGGTGTTGAGGTCCGCGCTCCTTGAATTCGAGGTAGGACTCCCGGACGGATTCCAGAAGGGAGAGACACATCTCTTTGGCTTGATCGACCATGCTTTGCTCCGGTCCGCTGGTAACATGTTAGCAGAAGTCTTCCCATCAGATCCTCACCACAACATACGCGACATGAAGGTACATCTGCTCATCACTCTCAACTCCGGTATCGTGCTCCATGAAACCACTGCCGCGGCCTTTGATCTGCACACGACAGCGTGTCTCGGTCTGTATGTGCTTGACGTAGCTGCCTCCCGCACCAACGACTTTCGCGCGAAGGTTGAAACCAGGAATCGGCTCGAGGTCGATGGGAATGCGCTCGTCCGGCCACTTGCGACGACCGAGAGCGTCCCTCTCTGGCTGCTCACGCGGTTGGTCCTCACGACGACGGAAACGACGCTCGTCAATCAATTGAGGAAGCTCTTGCTGCATGAGCTCGTCGATCTTCTTGACGGCTTTCTCGAGGCCATCTTTCGTGGTGCTGGTAACGTGGAGGTAGAGCGGTGGGTTCTGCGAGATGATCAGTGTGATTCTGAGATGATGGAGCCTGAGATATGAGCTCACCGCGGCCGTGGCCATGCTCTTGTCGGGGAAGTAGCTTCCGCGGGTGGTGACATCTTTATAACACAGTGAGCGATTCGGACCTAGTTAAACCATAAAAAGTTCGTAGCGATGTAGCGTACCGGCGCCCGTTTCATCCTTGATCTGTATGTCACAATTGCGGTCAGCTTATGAAAATCGGGTTTACCGGCGGCAGCTAGAGGCGCGCAATAAGTGTAAGTCAGGTGCTGTAGCCTTCAGTGTGCTCTCAAAAAGTGTATTTCTTTGATAACAAACCCAAGTCTGTTTTCTCAGGACAGGAAGGTAGGGAAAGTGAAAAGTGTGATGACGAGTGGTGTATGTTCAGACAGTGCGAGTTCGTCTGGCTGTATCAGTGGGCAACGGTGCAAAAAGTGAATATTTACCATCTTCTGAGTCGAGCCTTTGGTCAAGGTGTAGCGGTTGCGGAGATCGTTGACCTCGATGTCCTTGATGAAGTCGCCATCTTGCTGGTAGATCTCGGCGTTGAGGGCAGCGACCGGCTCTGAGGGCGACTTTGGTGCACCGGCGCTGGTCTGTATTGTCAAGAAGTCAGCACTTTGACGTTGTCTTCGAGATATCCTCATCTTCTCAATACCCACAGCACGAATCGGCGGCACATCCACGTGCTGCACTCCCTTGCGGTCTGCCAGCTGCGCATTGATCCTCGAAGCCGCAGCCATCGCCGCCGCTACCGGATCGTGCTTCTTCTCATCCTCGCTCTTTTCAATGCTCTTTGACACGGCGGGGCTCTTCGGAGGGGAGCGAGAGCGGTCGTCACGCTGATCGAATCGGCTGCGCTTAACAGGTTCTTCGTCAGTCTGATCGAAGCGCGAACGCTTGCGAGGTTCCTCGGACATGGTGGAAATGTTTCGAGTCGGTAGGATGGTGAGAGAGGTCGTCGATGTGGAGAGGAATTAAGTCGGGCAAAGTTCGAAGTCGACGTTCATCAAAAGATCCCGTCACGCTCGGGATCTCTCTCTCCGCAAAGCTCGGCAGAATTTAGATATCATCTCTAAACTTCGACTGCCATTGTCCCTCCTCTCACATCCGTCGCAATGGCCTCAAAACGAGCCCTCCGGACGTTGCAGTCCCAGCTGTCCTCCTCCCAATCCTTCATCAAACCTCAACACGCTCAAAGATTCCAATGCCGCACAGAGTAACCAACCCCCCAAAAAAAAACCCCACAATCACACTCCCATCTAACCCTCAGTCCAGATCCTCCTCCACCGGCGCAATGGCCTACAAAGCCCTCCACCGCAAAGTCCAACCCCTCCCCGCCTCCGCCACCTCATCCTCCATAACCCCCGCAGCCGCCGTCTCCTCCATCCTCTACGAAACCCCCATCCCCACCACCGCGCCTCCCAAACGACACGTCCTCAACTGCCTCGTGCAAAACGAACCCGGAGTTCTCTCCCGCGTCTCCGGTATCCTCGCCGCTCGAGGGTTCAACATCGACTCCCTGGTCGTGTGCTCCACGGAAGTCGCCGACCTTTCCCGCATGACGATCGTGCTGCAAGGCCAGGATGGCGTGGTGGAGCAAGCGAGACGACAGCTGGAAGACTTGGTGCCCGTGTGGGCGGTGTTGGATTATACCGCTGCGCCGCTCGTGCAGCGCGAACTACTCCTCGCGAAAATCTCCATCCTCGGACCGGAGTACTTTGAAGAATTGCTCGCGCACCACAGGGAGATGACAGGCGACTCGGAGATGCCGATGATGGCGACATCTGGGGGAGACCAGCCGATCGACGGACAGATGGAAGCCTACGAGGAAGCGAATGCAGATCTCGATTTCCACCCTCGCAGCTTGCCGCTGAGCGAGGCCCTGCGCATGAAACATCGACATTTGGAGACGATTACGTACCTCACGCATCAATTCGGAGGGAAGGTATTGGATATCTCGACGAATAATTGTATCGTGGAGTTGTCGGCGAAACCGACGAGGATTGATAGTTTTATGAAGTTGGTGACGCCGTTTGGGATTTTGGAGAGTGCGAGGACGGGTGAGTTGTGATCATTTTCCCTGGGAGTGGAGATCTGGATGTGATTGCTGACTGGATGCATAGGTCTGATGGCGCTGCCGAGGTCGCCGCTTCATGGAGGGGAGAGTGAGAAGACGGTGGAGGTGGAGGAGGTCATGGACGCTGCGTCTTTGCCCCCTAGCTAGATTGGACGTCCTGCAAGGTGGACGTCTCCGGGTTTTTCTGATGGCTCTGTAGCGTTGACTGGGCGGCTTCGTGGTGTTCAATGGCGCTGTACAGTAGTGTAATACTGCACGACTTCCTCATCCCAGCACTATGTAATCGCACAAAAAGGGGGTCGTTTGTGAAGAAAAGTCACCGATCTATATTCATCGCTTATACGCTTCAAGAGAACAACACGCAAATATCTACAAACATCCCCAAACTTCCACCCCTCACCTCTCACGCAATCTTCCCTTTATTCACCACAAACCCCTCAATCGCACTCACCGCCGCCCACAACCGATTCTCCGCTTCGGGAAACACCAAACTCCTCTTCCCATCATAGAACACCTCATCACTCACCTCCTCCGGATGTCTCGGCAAGCAGTGCATAAACTTCCACCCTTCCCTCGCGCCTCCCCTCCTCGCCAACTCACTCGTGATTTGAAACCCTTCAAACGCTGCCATTCGCTTCTTCGCCTCTTCTTCCTGACCCATTGAGACCCATGTATCCGTGACCAAAATGTCTGCGTCGCGGACGGCTTCTTCGGGGATGTTGGTTTCGGTGAGTTGCACGTTGGGTGCGGTGGAAGTGATGATGTCCCGCATGAAGGGCGGGATGGAGTAGCCTTTTGGTGTGGCCACGGCGATGTGGATCCCCAATTTAGCGGCGCCGATGGCGAGGTCGAAGAGCACATTATTCGCGTCGCCGATCCAGGCTATCTTCATTCCTTCCAGCCCTAGACTATCCTTTCCCCTCCCCTCCGCCGAGCTAGGAAACGCCTCGATAATAGTCTGATAGTCCGCAATCGTCTGCAGCGGATGATACAAATCGCTCAACGCATTGATCACCGGCACGGAGCTATGTTTCGCCAGTCCCGCTACGTCCTCGTGCGCGTTGACTCGTGCGATCATAGCGGACACCATGCTGCTTATCACGACACTGGTATCGTAGAGGGACTCGTTGACGCCGAGTTGGATGTCTTGAGAGCCGAGGAACATGGGGTGGCCGCCGAGGAGGGTGATGGCGGATTCGGAGGAGACGCGGGTGCGGGTGGAGCGTTTGGTGAACATGAGGGCGAGGGTTTGGGACTGGAGGGTTTGAGCGAGGTGAGGGGGGATTCCGGAGCCGGATTTGATGGTGGATTTGTAGGTGGAGGCGTTGCGGACGAGGGTGGTGAGTTCGGTGGGGGTGAGGTCGGAGATGGAGAGGAAGTGGCGGGGGGCGAAGGGAGAGGTTGTTGTGGGTTGTGCTGGAGAGGTGGTGGTGGTGGTGTATTGTCGGAGGTGGAGGGAGCGGAAGGTTTTGGAGGCGGGGCGGAGCGTTCGAGATGCCATTGTCGCGGGTCAAGGGGTTTGAGGAGAGGGAGGAGGATGAGGAGGAGGAGCTATGTCGATGGGGAGATTTATGTGTGTTGTGAGAGTGAGGTTGAGTCACTAGAAGACTTTCCAAAGGGTCGTCCAAATGGCCATTGACTTCTGTCAGGTCACGACTCGACACCCGATCTCAGTCGCGCCTCGCCTCGTACACTGCAATACCTAGAGAAGAAGTTCTTCGATGTAACCGCATCAGAAAGAGACCACCTTGCGATAGACGGTTGACATGTTTGTAGCATTTCAATGTCACTTTATGTATCCTTCAATTCTATTCGTCCGCTTGGCGTGAATTCCGGCCATTGTTTATCCTCTCGGGCGCGAATCACCGTAACGTCCGACGGAAGGATTCGAAGGAGGCGCACATCCGGAGACTGCAATGCTTGTCCTGCCAGACGCACCATGCGACCACCATCTCATCCTCTACTTGAATATACTGTCCTTGCAGTCCCGCATCGAAAAATTGAGTACCATTGCAAGCCGTCTTCGACGAAAGCTGCTAGCACAAAATACCTTGACCTCGCAAGTACAGACTTCCGCCGCTTCGACCAGAAGAATGCACAGCATGGAAAACACAAAGTCCATCGCCATCCTCGGGGCTGGCCCGGCTGGCCTTATGCTAGGTCGCCTCCTCGACTTATCCAAAATACCCTTCACCATCTTTGAGCGAGATACAGAGCCATACAATCGACAAGGCAGCGGGACTCTGGATGTGCATCCCGGCACTGGACAACTCGCTCTCAAAGAAGCAGGCCTTTTCCCACAATTCAAAGAACTCGCCCGCTTCGGCGTCCGCAACAGATTCGTCGACGAGAAAGGAAAAGTACTCGCCGACGTGGGAGGAGAAGGCGACGAGGACAGACCCGAGATAGACCGCCTTGATTTGCAGCGCATCATACAGGAGACCATCCCGCCGGAGAAGATTCAATGGGGAAGCAAAGTTCGGGATGTTGCCAGGAATGCGGACGGCGAAGTCGAGATACACATGGCTGATGGGAAGGTTGAGTCCGGCTTCGGTCTGGTCGTGGGAGCAGATGGAGCGTGGTCAAAGGTCCGGAATCTGTTCACCTCCATCAGTCCACAGTATTCGGGAACGACATTCCTCGGTACAACGATCTTGCCCGGCGATGAGGTTTATGAGTCGGCAGACTCTCTGGCAGCGCGAGGCAATTTCCTGGCAATCCGTGGGTACCAGAAGATCTTCTTGTACTACCTGGGTAATCGATCGTATAAGATATACGTGGGATCGGATCTGGCGCGGAATCAGAAACTGGACGACGCACTCCTCTCCGACCCTCAAAAGACGTGGAAGTCGGTGCTGTCCAGCGACTTCAACGAATGGTCACCCACTCTCACCGACCTGGTCAGTAAGAGTGCCAGGGGTTACGGAACATGGCCGTTCTACCATTTACCCAAGGAGGCTCTGTCATGGGACCCAGTGCCAGGCGCTGCTTTGGTCGGAGACGCAGCTCATGTAACGTAAGTGGCAGGTGGGAGAGGAACGAGTATATCATCAGCTGACTCATGTTCCCAGCGTCCCGAATGGTGAGGGCGTCAACAATGCCATGTTCGACAGTCTCGAACTCGCTCAGCAGATCATCAAGCATTGGTCGGGCGACTTGGATCAGGCTGTGGCAGAGTATGAGAAGACGATGATCCCGAGGGCGCGGACGAATTTGGAGGACGGAGAAATGATGATGAAGACGTTGTTCGGACCTGACGCTCCAGAGAGCCTTTTGCAGGCTTTCGGCTTTCCGGTGGATGGAAGTGGTTGAAGGGATGATTGAATGGGGTCCTCGGCAGCGACTACCATATGACTTATGATTAGAGATGATGAACACAGCACAACAGAGGCAACACCAGGGGCGTGGTAATTGAAACATCGTAGTATATATAGTATGAACGATGAAGGCAGGCAAAACGAAATGGCAAATATGTCCCTGGCTTCGCTTTCGGATTCGGTGCCGCGTGGGTGGTCGACAAAAGTGTGGGGTGATCGATTGGACAAAGACCGGTCTCTCTCCATCTCTTCCCAACCCGAGTGCATCCCCAGCCTCAGGTAACCGGACTGCATGTAACCGTCATCATCTGGCGGCTCTCCTCCCCCCTTATACATTCACGACCTCCTTCGACTCATCCGATCAGCATCGCCCGGCGAATGCGCAGCACCACACCCTGACGGATTGCGTCACCACCACTCCCACCGCCGTCATGGCAGCGGACGACGAGCCCACCAGGCAACAACAGGACCACGATGCCTCCGAGCGCACGCCTCTCATATCCCGCGCCTCTGACTTCGAAAACGCCGACCAGAGCCAACCCCATCGAGAAACCTCCGCTACATCCGTCCTCCAAGCTCTCCACAACCCCAAGCGACGACGATGGCCCAGTCTCGTGGCTCTCCTCGGACTCTGTCTACTAGCTGTATTCATCATCGTCTTCGCCTTCATCGCGCCGACCGCTGTGAAAGAGTATGCCACACAAGCAGTGGTCTTCGAGCCGACGAGTCTGTCCATCGACTCATTCACAGAAGATGGCGTAAGGGCGCGAGTGCAGGGCGATGTCACTATGGACGCGAGTCGGGTGAGGAATAAGAATGTGAGGAATCTGGGAAGGCTGGGGACTTGGATTGCAAGAGAGGTTGAGACGGGGGAGAGCGAGATGGAAGTATCGTTGCCGGAGTATGGAAATGTGCTGTTGGGTACTGCGAGGATACCGGGGATTAAGGTGTACATCCGGAACGGGCATACGACGCATATCGACTTTTCGAGCGACCTTTACCCGGGAGATGTGGAAGGGATCAGACGACTTGCGACTGATTTCATCGATGGCCGGCTGGGCCAGCTGAGAGTTATAGGCAAGGCCAGCGTGCCGGTGAAGAGTGGATTGCTCAGCTTGGGAAAGCAGACTTTACAGCAGGAGATGCTGTTCGCGAATGACGATATCCCGGAGATACCAAAATACAAGATCAAGAAGCTCAACTTCCGGGAGGTCGAGCTGCCGAACAGCAAGGGCATGGCCGCAGATGTATCGCTCAAGGTGCAGAACAAATACCCTGTCGAATTTACTGTTCCTCCGCTTGGATTTGGTATCTTGGTGGACAACTGCAAGAAGAGCGATCCGTACATCATGTTGGCGAGTGCCATTACGAAGGATATTGAGATCCAGCCAAAGAAGGATGTGGTGGCCAACGTGACTGGCATCTTTCGCCAGCTACCTGCAGTCTTGACGCAGGATTGCCCGGGCTCTCCGAAGTCTCCTCTTGACAATCTTTTGGAAGGGTACCTGAATGGCGACGAGACAACAATATACGTACGAGGATCTGACTCGCCATCGGAAGACACGCCAAAGTGGATTACAGATCTCATCTCGGACATCACTGTTCCCGTTCCAGTCCCAGGCCGCACCTTTGGACATCTCATCAAGAACTTCACTATCGTCGATACACACTTCAGCCTGCCATCCCCATGGGCCGAGCCAGGTACCCCAGAATCAAATCCTCGTATTTCCGGCAATGTGGCGGTGCTCGTCAATCTACCGGAAGAGATGAACTTCAACATCTCCGTCGGTCGTGTCCGCGCCGATGCCGATGTGTACTACAAGGGCAAGAAACTCGGCCGTCTGGATCTCGACAAGTGGCAGCCAGCTCACAGCAAACGTCTTGAGGATACTGAGGACGGCCCATTGCTACGAGTCGAGAGTGCAATCAAGAATGCGCCACTCTTGATTGAGGACGAGGATGTCTTCGCGGACGTTGTCCAAGCACTGATCTTCAGCGGCAAGTCCATCACATTGAAGATCAAAGCCGCCGTCGATGTCGAAGTCGAAACAGCGCTGGGAGAATTCGCCGTTCGCAAGATACCTGCCGAAGGCGAGGTCCCCGTCAACCGTAGGTCTTAACCTCACATCCATTTGCATATACCCACTTTGCCGCGACATTATGAGCTTCACGACCTACATTGCATTCATCGCACATATCATTCCATAGAGTAGATAGGCTAAGAAAACATTTCTCCCACAGCAACCTCCCCCTCCGACCCACACCACCCCCATCGTCCACCCTTCTCCAACCTAACCGACACCCTCAAACCCCAACTCGTCGACCTCCGCATAGCCAACACAACCCCCTCCTCTCTCTCCCTCGCCGCAACCCTCAACATCACCAATCCAACCCTCTACTCCGCCTCAATCCCATACATCTCCATCGAGATCTGGAAGAACGCCTCCCTCCTCGCCCACGCCACAGCACATAACCTCTCCCTCCATCCCGGCCGCAATTCCAACCTGGAAGTCCTCGCACTCTGGGATCCCCTCACCCTCTCCGGTCCAAAAGGCAAAGAAATCGGCCGCCAATTGATATCGCAGTACATTTCCGGTTGGAACACAACTCTCACCTTGCGCTTACACGAAAAATCCTTCCCTTCGAACCCAACCCTCGGTCGCGCGCTGTCTCGTTTTCCTGTGGACTTTGTGGCTCCACGTCTCACTCCCGAGCATCCCCAACCCCCTGACGACGATGAAGATGAAGATGACCCCAGCGCAGGATCCTTCATCCGCAACGCAAAATTCCACCTCCTCTCCTCCAGCGCAACCTTCACCCTCCTTTCCCCACTCAAGCATTCAACACTATACATCACCTCCCTCAACGCAACCGCTTACCTTCCCCCTTCGGACCCCTCCGACCGCGACCCTAATCCCGCTGATCGCGAAGCAGGGCGTATCCTCTACGACATCCCCTTTGGCGTGCCTCCTGTTGCAGAAACTCCAGACGGTGAAGGGTTCGACACCCCGAGACTACCGGTTGATTGGAATCTGGGCAGTGTGGGGTATGGAGCTGTCAAGAGGGCTTTGGGAGGGGAGTTGAAGTTACGGGCTGTGGCGGAGGTGGGGGTGAGGTTGGGGCGGTGGAGGGAGGTTGTTTGGTTTAGGGGTGGGGGATTGGGGGTTGGGATTCGGTTGTGAGAGAGGCTCGTGGGACTGGGCAAGGTGGGAGAGAGAGGTGGAGAATAGGCGAAAGGAATACACAGCACAATTTCGGGATGTAGTTCCGGATGTGGGAAGCGAGTGAAGCAGTCTCGCGGAATATCTTGTCGTTCAATAGATACATTATGTCCCATCACACACTTTCCCGGGGTTCTGCAGAATGAGGATTTAACGACCTTCACCTCTGCTCGAACGCCACGTCAGACCACTCTCATTTCACATCACTCCATTACGAATCTGCAGCTCATCCCTGCCCAATCAATACGCTTCTCCCCGTCATCTGCCTCCTGCCAGCCTTCCACAAAACCCGTCCCAGTTTCGTCTCACTCGCTCTCGGCATCTCGCATCACATCGCCCTCCACCCATCGACCTCGCAGCCGTGCAAATTCCGGAGGCTCTCAATAGCAGCCATCTCCTCAACTCCCCCAAAGCCTCGCGGCGTACACCACCTGTCGGCAGATCGACCACGACTCGGCGTGAAGCCCGAATCTGCCCTGAAAATCGATCTACTGCCTACGGCATGAAAGTTGAATTTCTTCTCGTGGCGTTCTGCGCGTTGTGTAGGGTCTCGTCGCTGTGGCCTCGTCTCCGGATCCATATCGTGGCTTTGAGCTCATGCGGAGCATTTGTGCCTGTTCGGAACCCTTCGACCACAGGACGAATGTTGAGTGAGTCGATGCGGCCGACGAAAGTTCGCGGCGGACAAGTGGAGTATGCGACTCGACTCGGCACGCGGTATTCTGTCTCAGATGTTTCTTGGCGTGCCTGTTGGTCACGGAGTGTAGCGGCGGTGGTGTGAGCGTCTGAAGCCGAGACGTGTATCGCCGCCAGGATGGATGAGTTGCTGGACGACCTCGAAGTGGTGAAAAAGCCCTTCGAAATCTCTAGCGACTCCAATCAAGAAATCATTACCGCAGGTGAGTATTCATGAGCCTGATCAGGGTTCAGAATTCGCAGGCCAACGGCGGTAATCGTCGATGTGACAAGACGCCTCGACGTCGAAAGCGACAGGTGACGACGCTCCGTGGCTATTGCGGGGATGGTGATATGAAGGAATGCCAGACGCGAGACTCCTGTCCGATCGTATGACCATCAGCCCTCCCGGCTGCGAACATGTTGTGAAGTGTCCGAGTCAATCATCGCCACAGCATGGCTGCTCTTGCAGCATCTCGGCGCCATTGACCTCTACCACCATAAGAGTATATCCAGCGTGATCGCAGCCCCTTTCAACCATGCACATGCACCGGATCCGGTACCGCAGGCAACTCCTCAAAGACCTGAACCTCATGGCAAGGAGCCTGACTCTCCAGATCGGCTTTGGCTTTGGCTTTCTTCATTTTCGTATTGTGAATCTTCAGCTTTCGGCGGCGTTCGAAGTAATTGACGAGGAGGATGACGGTGAGACTTGCAATGGCGCAGACGACGATTGATATTACGGTGGTCCGGGTTTCGGACGCTGCGTCTGGCATCTGCGCGGACGTTGCGTCTGGCATCTGCGAGGAGTCAGTGAGGTGCTGAGTTCAAGGGACGAGGTGAAGTACATGCCTTGAAAGAACAGAATATGATGCTGATATAGCGATGCGACGTGAGCTGCGATAGCTAAGCGATGCTGATGTGGATGTTGAGTGAACGTGCTCGGTCGCCAAAAGTGGGAGGTGTGGAGAGCGCAAGTCTCAGACCTGGGGTTTGGAGATGGAGAAGGGAGGAACAACGGTGCTCGTAAGCGCCGGAATGCAAGAGAGCATGCAGGCTTGTTCCTCCCTTCATCATTTACGATTCAGGGCAAGTACGACCACATCGCCTTTGCGGCGACTGTCATCGTGCCAGTGAGTATTGAACAAGCGCTTGTCCTCCACATAATTGCTGTCCTTCAAGAAAGGAAGCAATATCGACTCCAAGTGCTGAAAAATGATCAGGTAGTCAGGCCACTGACGCCGTGACATTGAATTTTCGAGGTCCTTCGATATCGCGCCTCCAACGTCGGAGGACGCAGTGCTGAGATCGCGCATGTTCTGCTGTAACCAATGAGCAGGATCAGCGTAGAACACATCCGCCTCGTCCAAGTAAGTCGCTCGTTGCTCAGGAGACATGTTGAGTGGCGGCTCACAAGTCAATGCCCAAGCCTTGATCTCAGGGTAGGCAAAGTGACTCCGCCATGGTGTGCTATGGCAAGGCATCAAGAAACCGACTGTGATGTTCCTCGCATCTGATGAGCCGTCCATTGCCGCCTCCTGCTTTTGCCGCAAATGATGCATCACATCAATGACGCCGCGCTGATGGACCATAGTGGTGTAGTATGCGATGACGATGTTGGCGGCTAGCAGAACGAGCAGTATCGCAGCTCGGCTCTTGCGTCTTGTCAAGGCGAGAGAGAAGCTTGCGATGGGTCTCGCAGCCAGGATATGCAGCATCGGAAGCAAAGGATAGAGAAAGCGCATCTCCTTATGGGCGATCGTCGAGAGTGTCAACACTGTGAAGATGACCGCGAATGCAAAGATGAACTTCACCTTGCTCTGCCAAGCTTGCGTCCACGTCGCATCGCGGTTCCTCGGTTGCAAGCTATGCCATGTGCCATATGCTGCGAATGGCAATGCTGTGGTCAGCAACAATGGAAGCCCTTCCGTAAAGTAATAGTCAACACGATTTCGGCCATAGAACACAGCCAAGGACTGGACGAGGTTGATGTATAGGAAGCGCAGAGGAGGACAAGCCCACTCGCCATAATACAATCTGTCGGCGCTGGCAAATACGGCGACAATTATTGTCCCAACAATGGCAGCAGCTTGAATCAGAGCAAGCGACTTCGCAAAGCTCCGAGAACACCACACTAAGCCAGCACTTATGGCGATCCAAATGAGAATGTTGGTCGGACGGAAATAGAATGCCACGGCGGCGCCTGTGAGCGCTGAATAGAGTCCTGCGGGTCCAGATCTGACTCCTGGCTGCTTGTCGGTCGCCTCCGCTGCAAGGAACCATCTCCACGGGAAGAGATACAGCGATACCACAGTCACTGTCGCCTCCAGAGAGTTTGAGAACGTCCGGGTCGAACAGAACCACTGCCATGGGCTGACCAGAGTCAATATCAGAGCTGCATACGATGTCCGCCGTCCCGGTCCGTGGAGTAAATCGGCCAAGCGCCAAGTGTGATAATCCAAAACTGCCGCAAAGAAGGCTTGAAGCACTTTCGGGGCGGCTAGCAGCGCGTTGGCACGCCAGTGGACATTGGCTCCGAGGAGATTACAGAGCAAGTCTGTTGACTTGAATACGACCGCGAAGAGAAAAGGGTGAATGGAGGTTCGCAACCGTTCGCTCCACTCCTGGAAAGCAGATCAGCGGTCTTCAAATCTTTTGGACGGTTGGATTCTCTTGTACCCAGGTGAGCCAGGCGCCGCTTTCTGGTCCAAATGCGAGATCCCATGCTGGCTCCAACGATTGAAAGTACTCATCGGGTTGGAACGAGGTTTGGACGAAGTATGAATTGGCCAGCCTGAACGCGAACAGCACCGCCAAAGCGAGACCTGGAGCAATGTTTGCCAATGCTTCTGCTTGTCGGCGATGAGGACTCGCCTCATGGTGCTTCAGGGGCATCTTGGTATGCGTTGACTTTGGGCTTCGGACTTCCGGACTTGGTTGTCTCAAATTGTAGCAAAGCGTTCGAGGGCTCATGTGCGCGATACTTGAGACGGGTCCAATCTCCGCAGTTGGGGCTTTGGGGCTCTGCAGTGAATTTATTGGCAGAAATGCTTGTGTTGTGATGGTGTTGTTTCAATCGAGATTTGCTCTCTCGCGTGGACATATCCAGAAGTGATTATCGTAGTGAATGGCGCTAAAGGTTATCAAGCGCGAATTTCTGCCTCAGGCATCATTTCGCTACGTCAGGACGACGGCAATGTTGCTACGTTTGTTCACAAACTCCGAGGTCGAGGTGAAGTACAATTGAATGCCTACGAGTCCAAATACATTGCTTGACTGTACCACTTTGCTCCTCCTTCTATGGCATAGACTGTCGAACCCACGAAGAATTGTCGCATCACTTCATCGTTTCAGTATCACGATGCACGACCGCACCCAGCGTGATTCTCCTTGGAGTCGGAGTTGGAGTGTCTCCGCCCAGATCGCTGTCGCTTCCGCTCTTGCTCCAGCTTCGACTCCAGGATGCACAGCCCCGCGAGCTGTCACATCCGAACCATTGCGCTGCTTCGAAATCGCCAATACCTCCGATCATGTCCGCTACCAGGGTGGACGTGATATGATGGTGACATTCGTGGCCAAGTGAGTCTACCAAGACTCGGAATCTCACATATCCGCGCAGGATTTGAGGCCGCGCTCAGTAAGAGCGATCCCCCACAAGGATTCCCGCAGAGCGGTGGATCCGTCCGAATATCAGCCAGAGGCGAGACGTGCAGAGGTAGGGATTGTTCGACGACAGCTCGCGGATGGAATACTCTCCGTATGGGCACTCCGATGCTGCGTCGTCGCTTGCAGGTCTGTGGAGGGTCTCTCGTGGGTGGATATTCGTGATTCAGCGCCCAGTATGGCCCTCAGGGATGGATGTTGGAGGGCTCGTGGTCACGGAAACCATCGCTGACGGGGCCGAGAACCATTGCGTTCTCAACCATGTTCTTGGCGGAGCGAACAGGATGACAATGATGTCGACGGAGGTCTTGAAGACACTTTTCAGCACCTCAAGGCCGTCGCGTTGGCCTTGAATCGTCGCCCTCAATATCACCTCATCCTCTGACGCCAGCCAAACCGCTTGGCTCGATGTATTTCTTGGAGAAGCTAACATTAGCCATCATTGGGTTCATTAGCTCGTAGCCTACTTACGGACGACTGGTAGAACAATAGCTGCAGCAACTCGAAATAGTATATTTTGGTTAATGTATACGCGATGCTTCTACGCTACTCGGGAA
>JYJE01005829.1:503-35971 GCA_000983655.1 Zymoseptoria brevis | reverse complement strand
AAGGAGCTAGATGGGCTTGAAGCGGTCCAAAGTCCCCCAATGAATGCGCGCCACGTTCTTCGGAAGATGTCCCTGCTTCACACGAGGTGTGGCTCCGTGGAAATCTTCGACTGCGAATTACCATCGACAGCGCCAAGGTGCGCCAACCGCGCAAGTCGCGCCAGGTTGGCCTGTGAGAGAGATCAGCGCATGTGTTCTTCGTCTCGTCTTGCACAAAGAGAGCCGGTACACATTGCATGCTCACGTCTTGGTTTCTTGGAGGACTCCGGAAGATCTGCGCGTGCTCGAGCTTGTGTGGTGGTCAAGGCGGTCACCGATCACTCCGGACGGACTCGCGGGAGGGCGTGCGAGAGATTGATCCAGTGCTAGGCGCGACACACATGTGCATGGCTTCGTAGGGCGTCGATTCCCTCCTGAGATCAAGCTCTGCTGGAGCAACGGCGGAGATGTGAAGTTGTGCACATGTGTCCTGGTAGAAAAGGAGAACGTGGTGCCCGACTGCGTGGGTTGAGGCAAAGACTGACAGAGCGGATCCCGTGAGCGACCCATGACGGCCATGCTAGCCCACTCGATGGCCTCTTCTGTTTCGATCTCTTCCCGCCTCCACCTCATGCCCTCGAAGAAGTCCCACCTCCCACCTCGCCATTCACAATCCTCCCCGCCACATCTCTCCCCACGATTCCCTCCTCCACACATGCCTCCAGCACCTCCATCAAATCCTCTCCACTCTTCTCTCCCGCTCCCGACCCCTGCCCTCCAAACACAACCCTCGAGACCTCTCCCGCCACAATCCACCTCCCTTTCGCCTCTTCTTCCACTTCCTCATCCCCACTCGCCTTGGCTTGCGAGACGGCGCCTTTATAAAACGTCTGCGCGTTCTTGACCAGAGTGGGTCCACTACTCCTCACTGAAGCAGACAGATCTGTACCGGCCATTTGCGTCAAGCGGAGGCGGAGCAGTTCGACGTCACCTTTCGACTTGAACACGTCCGCTTTCCGCTCCTTTGCGTCTTCCGTCTCGAGTTTACTAGCGAGCGTGTACAGTTCTTGCGAAAGCGAGAGGGTCTTCCAGCAGGTATGGACGGGGAAATTCGGTGCCCCTTCGCCGAACACATCGAGCGCGGAGAGCACCATTTCCATCCTCGCGTCGGCTTCGGCGCAGAGGAGACTTGCGTCGGACTCCTTCCCGGGTATGCGGAAGGACTCGTCGAGGCGGGAGAGGTAGGTGCTGAAGTGGAGTTGGCGGGCTTCGAATTCGGCGTTGGCGTAGGCCGCGATGAAGACGGCACGGTCGAGGGCGAGGGACAATGTGGCGGGTGCCTGGGCGGTGGAGTCGAGGAGTCGGATGTAAGTTGGTGCTTTGTCTTCTGTGAGGGCGCGGGCCATTTCGCCGAGGTTTTGGAGGGCGGAGTGGTCGGAAAGGGGAAGGAGAGTTGTTAGCGCGGAGAGGGAGGCGTGGACCGTGTCGAGGAGGTCACTTGGAGAGATGGGTGTCTCGATTGTAGCCTCAGCCATGTCGGTGTCGTCTTCTTGTGCTGCGGGAGGAGCGGCTGGTGTAGACGACTCTGCCGCACCCTCTTGAGCATCCAACGCCACACCACCCTCCTCCACATCTGGAAAGTCCGCCCGATGCTGCTCGAACAACACCTCCTGCCGACTCAAACACACCGACAATAACTCCAACGCCTCCTGCAACGCTCTACTCGCTTTCGCTTTCGCCTCCTCCTCCTCATCTCCTTCATCCTCCCCATCCTCAACCAAGACCTCCGCCAAGCTGGTCAACACCTGCGCCGTATTGAACAGAACGTCCACATTCTCCACACTGAGCTGCAGGGCCCGCCGATGCGACGCCAAGGTGGATTCCAACCATTGCAACAGTTCCACGCCGATCAACTCGACCAAGACGGGTTGCTGGGATATCTCCAATTGCAATCGGGCTTTGTTATAGGCGAGATCGAAAGAGGAAGGGTGTTTCGCCAGACCTCGGTCGTAGATGTCCAGGGCACGGATGAAGGCTCGTGCGGATTTTTGAGCGTCGCCGACGCGGTGTTTACCTCCGGCGGACTCTTCGAAGTCGGCGGATGATTGAAAGTCGTCGGGGGTGATGAGGGAGGCGGCTTTGGGAGGTTTCTTTTTTGGTGGTGGACGGGCGAATTGTTGGGGTTTGGAGCCTGCCATGATTGTGTGTGTGGGTGACGGTGATGGATTCTTCACGGGACGGGAAGATGTAGCGCCAAGACTCACGATACCGACGATGAATTGCGATGGGAGGGACAAGACACGAAGGATTCCCCCATATTTCGTGATGGTGGAGAAGAATTCTACGCTGTCCAACGTCAACCTCTACAAAAGAAAAGGCCTGTACCTGATGAGATGAGGGATCATCCCCGTTTCGCTCGTGCGAACCACGCCGCCTGCTGCTGCCGGTCGATCACGGAAACTCAGGCTAGTTCTACACCTTTCGACCCGCCCATCCTTCCTCCTCTTATCTCGACCCGACCTCTTCCTCTGAACATCCCTACCTCCACAACCGACTGACCACCTGTCGCACAACCACTCCCAACCACCGCCAACATGCCCGGCCACCCCAACCTCTACTCCTTCCCCACCACCACCGACCTCGCCCCGCACCTCCGCAAATACATCCTCGACGCCCAAAACGACGCCCTCGCCCGGCACACCACCTTTCGCCTCGCCGTCTCCGGCGGCTCCCTCCCCGCAACCCTCTCCGCCGCGCTCCTCGCCCCCGCCAAATCCGAATCCGACACGCCCAAATTCTCCCAATGGGAAATCTTCTACGCCGACGAACGTTGCGTGCCCTTGACCCACGAGGACTCCAATCACCGACTCGTGCGGTCCGAGTTGATCGAGAAGATTCCCGAAGAATGGGGAAAGAAGCCCAAGGTGCATACGATTGACGACTCGGATTTGGATGATGTGCAGGGCGTGGCGGATCATTATGAGCAACTTCTGGTCTCGTCGTTTGCGTCGAGGGATAGTGTGAAATTGCCGCTTTTCGATCTCATCTTGCTGGGATGTGGGCCGGATGGACATACATGCTCGCTGTTCCCTGATCATGCGCTCCTGAGGGAGACGTCCGCTTGGGTTCTGCCGATTTCCGATTCGCCGAAACCGCCGCCGAAGAGGATCACGCTGTCACTGCCGGTGGTGTGTCATGCGGCCAAGGTGGGGTTTGTAGCGACGGGCAAGGGAAAGAGGGAGGTGTTGAAGAAGATTTTCGAGAGTGAAGAGGGGAGGGTTCTGCCGTGTGGGTTGGTGAATGAGGGCGCGGGAGAGAAGTGTAGTTGGTTTTGTGATGGCGAGGCCGTGGAGGGGGTGAATTTCCCGAGGAGGGGGAGTGTCATTTGAAGAATGAGAGGAGAAGGTGATACCAAGGTAGAGAGGTGAAGGGGAGGAGGGAGCGAGGAAAGGAGAGAGGAGGAATACAGAATGAGCATGCTGTCTCGCGACACGATTGGAGCGACGAGGAAAGTGGATGATATAGAAGGCCTGGAACAAGGTAGAATAGCTGAACGAATTGGAACGGCCAGTGAAATTCCGACGATGACTTCGGTCCTCTGCATTGTAGACGAAGGATGCCACAGACTTCCTACATCAGCCGGAAGATCTGCGGTTGAGGAACCCGGGAGCTGAAGGAGCCACGTCCTGATGGACAACGTGGAGAGGACGGTACGGGGCGACCAACATGGTGAAATGTCTTGTATACAAGGTCGACATCGAGAAAAAAATGTGAAGAAGAGGCTGTCGCGCTCTTCCCTCTATCAAAACCCACCCTCACAATGCCCTCCTTCCTTCCCAAATGCTTCAAAAATCCTCACATCTCCCTCGTGCGTCTGTCCACCTACAACTTCATCCCCAAAACCTGATGCACCTTCAAACTCTGCCTTATGCTCAAATCCAACATAATCTCCTCACTCCCCCCGGGAATCGCATACGCTCTCACATCGCGATACAACCTCTCCACCTTGGCACCCTGTCCACCACGACTGTACGACAATCCACCAAAGATCTGACTTGCCTCTCGCGCGCAAAACTCAAACGTCACCGTCGCCTGCGCCTTCAACCCGGCAATCGCACCCCCCAACTTCAACATCGCCTCCGTCTCATCCATGCGCTGACACTGGAAGATGAGCGACTCCATCCAGTTATAACTCGCCTCAATCTGCCGGGCCATGTGTGCGAGTTTGAGACGAATGACGGGGTGCTCGATCAATTTCTGCCCGAACGTCCTCCGCTTATGGGCGTACTTGACGGATTCCTCGTAACACACGCGGGAGAAGCGGATGCATTGGATGATGATGCCGATGCGTTCGTGGTTGAAATTGGTCATGATGACTTTGAAGCCTTGGTTTTCTTTGCCGATCAGGTTCTCCACGGGGACTTTGACGTCTTCAAAGGTCACGTAGGTTGTGCCGGAGGACCAGACACCCTGGCAGTCCATGCGTCGGGTGCTGACGCCGCCGGCTTCGCGCTCGATGAGGAGCACGGAGACGCCGCCCATTCCTTCGCCTCCGGTGCGGACGGCGGTGGTGAAGTAGTCGCACCTGTTGCGTTGTTAGCATATCAGTTTTGCGTATAGACAAAAGATGCGCTCTGCCTTACCAAATTCCATTGGTAATCCACTTCTTCTCTCCATTCACGATGTAATGCTTCCCATCCTCGGACAGCTTCGCCTCACACGTCAAATTCGCCACATCACTACCCGCATCGGGCTCCGTGATGGCCAAACAAATCCTCTTGTCACCCGCCAGGATCCCGGGGGCAATGCGATCCACCAGTTCCTTTTTGCCGTGGTTGACAAGAGGGGGCATACCAATTCCGAAACCGCCAATGACGTTCCAGACGAAACCGCCGGAGCCCGCGCGAGACAGCTCGTCGGTGAGGAGCATCTCATGGAAGAGATCCCACTTCTTCGGATCGACCGAGGCGATCTTGTACTTGGTCAGGTGCTCGGGCCACTCGCGTTGGCCCATCAGACCGGCGAGGTATCCGCGTTCGCCCATCTCCTTGTAGATCTCATCTGGCACCTTCTTCGCCTCGTCCCACTCTGTCACGTTCGGCATGATCTTCTCCTCCACCCATTCGCGGATCTCCGCTCGCAAATCGGCATGAGTTTGGTTGAAGTATGGGGTGTGGTAGGTTTGGTACCACGAGGGATCGGCGTAGGGAACCAAGTCACCGTACGCGTCCAGAGGCTCGGCGATCTCGGCGGCGGCGGCTGGGCCTGGAGCGGGAGCGATGAAACCAGATTCGGCTTGGGGAACGACGGCTTCCTTCGAAGAGGCCTTGGGGGAGGGGGGAGGAGTGGGTTCGGCGGCTTTCTTGCTGTCGAGGGAGCCGACTTGGAGCTTCTTGTACTTCTTGAGGATGCTCTCGTTGTGGTACTTCCAGAATTGCCTGAAGAAGATGGCATGTTAGAATTGTGGTTCGGTCTGGGGTGCTGAATGCTTCAATACAGCTCAAGTCGCCGGGCTGAGGATTCTCCAGACACTCACTTGCTCGCATCCTTTCCGGCGACTCTCGTGAGAACTAGCAGATTGTCAGCAGCTTCTCTTTCGAGCAGTTCACTCGTGATCGTAGGAGAAACACACTCTTCTTGCCACCCGGGTGCTCGTCTTGGAACTTGGTCAGATCGTAGACATCCTCGTCAACGATGATGTACAGGTCATCGCCCTTGTTGTGCTTGGCCACATCGGCCGTAGAGAAAGTCTGCGACATGGTGAGGGTGGTCGCTGTTCGCTATGAGTTGAACTCGAGGAAGAGAGGGAGACAATCGTCGAGGACAAAGAGATGAAGTCGAGTTTGGAGAGGGAGAAGAAGGAAAGGAAGCAGCAGCAGAACCAAAGTAATCCAGTCCAGTCCACGAGGCACAAGACGTGACAAGAAACACGGGGATGTCCACCACATCTGGACTTGGACCGGACCCAGCGCGTCTTTCCCTTTCACATGAACGCCGAGGGGAACCCCCCGCGTGATGTGGACGCTCGTTGTCAGGAGGAGATGCGAGAGATGTGATTGGTTTGATCGCATCGTACCTCGGCTGGAATGGAAGTGGCCGTTGACGTTGACGTTCACAGTTTGGATTGGGTGTTTGGCATGTGAAAATTCGTGGAGATCCGCATCCGACGGTTCCGACCTGCGGGAGTCTTTGGTACCTATGCGACGTCTGGACCGTACCGATGCGGCGGAAACGTGAGGGAGTGCAGTTCCTTCAATCATGCTGATGATATATGAGTGTGAGGTCCTGTGGGCGCAGTATCGAGGTCGAAGATCAGGCCCAGCTCCCACCGCCTCGATGGCAAGAGCAAGAGCGATTCTCTGCCCCAGATACGAGCGCATCTCCCCGGGTTTTCTCCAGAGTCTCAGCCCCAGACCCGGACAGAGCGGTAAGCAAAGCTGCAGTGCGGCTCTGGTACTTGCGGTACTGCCGTTGACATGTGCAAATCTGCGAGTGCATGTGCAGCATGTGCTCGTGCATCGTCCGGGGGAAAACGCCACGCTTTCGAGGACTGGCATGTGAAAGAGACAAGACAGACTCCTCCATTTCCAAAACTCCCTGGTCACCAGTGGCGTACATATACAATCACAGACAACAGAGGATGAAAGGACGACTCGCTTCTCATCGGAGAGCCTGAATCCAGTGCATCCTGGACAGTAGTAGCTAATCGCCCACTGCCGTGTATCCGTATAGCTAAGGTACCTCTCCATTCCGGGGGTGGGGGAGTATTTAGATCAGTCCTTGATGAGTGATGGTACGTGGAGACTGCACGATTTCAAATGTTTTTTGGCATTGAGGATGTAGGTATTTATGGTTTATCATCTACCACTCGCACTCTCGTCCACACTGCCTTTCCGCCTTCCCTTTGGCAACTCGATAGCGCTCATATGCAACTCATTAAACACTCGTCTCAACTCCGGACTGCTCGGCGGCGCGACGCCACTTTCCTCCGCCAGAAAATACGCCTTGTACGAAATACTCGGCGAAGCGGGCTGAGATAAGAAAGCAAGGCGCGCGCGCTCGGTCGGGTCGATCTCCATGTTCCCGCCTCCCGGGGTGGAGGGAAGGTCGGAGAAGTCTTCGTCGGTGTAGCAGGTGACGGGGGAGGAGTGGCCGGAAGTGACGGAGGTGGTTTCGTCGGAGGAGGAGAGGGAGAATTCGATAGGACTGGTGATCATGCCGTGGGTGAGAGGACGGAATGGAGGGTCGATCATGGAGTTGGTGGGGCGGTGAGTGCGTGGTCGGGCAGGGGCTGGTGAACCGCGGTGTGTGGTGGTAAAGGATGAGGTGTTCCGGTTTGTGGCGCTGCGGCGGCGCGAGAGGCCTGCTTCGGAGCGAGTGGAGCTCGTACGCTGAAGGGCGGGGCGGAGAGTGCCTACTTTCACGCCGTGAACGTGTTTGATCGCTCGGTCGAGGGCGAGTTCGATGGCGACCATGTTTCTGATGCGGTCGATTTTCGGCCATGTAGCTTCCTCTCCGGACCGGACTGCTTTCCGCATAAAGTCTTCGTCAGGGTTGGCGAGGATCTTTGTAGGACGACAGAATTTTGTGTTGGGTAATATAGTGATGTCGCCGGTATAGGATTGGCTGAAGATGGAGTGCACCATGCGCAGGGGCGCGAAATTATCAAATCGCTCAGCCACGGCGACGAAGCCGTGTAGAAGGGTGCTGGAAACGGTACTGGCGGTCTTGCGAACGGGCGTCGAGACAGTCCCCTCTGCTGGGATGAAATGTATGACATGAGGGTTTACTTGGGAGGCGATGAAGTTGTTGACATTGAAGAGGCGTTCGAGGATTCGGGCGGGAAGGTCACCGGCGATGGAGCCGTCGATCCATTCGTGGTCTGGATGGCCCCAGGTACCAATCTCTCTTGTTTCCGGATTCTTCTCTTTGAGACCTCCGGATTTGAAGACGAGCGGAAGAGAGCATGACGAGGCGACTGCTGTCCAGACGAGGACGTTCGGTGCTGTCATGTGGTTCAACAGGCGAGGAAGATTATGTCTGTCTCCGCAAGAGACGTGAATGTTCAGCACCATTCCTGTCCGATTGTAGGCCTCTCTGAAGGTCATATCGCCGAGGAGATTCCTCATCACCCGACAGAGGTTCTTGATTCGAAAGCCGGGTTCGCCGGAGAGGATGTTCAGTCCCATGCCAATGACTCCTTGAATCTCACTGTCATCTTGAAAGACACTCAAATCGCCTTGGACTAGCTCGTCCAATTTTGCCGCAACAATCTCCGGTTTCTGCGTGCAAAGCACTGATCCGACGATGCTGCCCGCCGAAGATCCGCACACAATTCTTGGGAGCAGTCCTTCGTCTAGCAAAGTCTTGACCACTCCGATATGGCACATTCCCAGCGTTCCACCTCCCGACAGCATCAGTGCTGTGTTCCCAAACGACTGTCTCGCAGCCTTTAGCACCTGCAAATATCGGTCCACATTCGGAGCGTCCAGCGTCTCGCAATGCTCCATCAATCGTTCAATCGTGTACTTGACGACATCTGTGTATTCGTCGATCAAGAATTTCGTTCCGGTATGGCAGTGTAGATATAATTGCACATTGCACATCGCGCCAAGGTCCCTCTTGAGGTCGTTGCGGATGTGCGACAGCATTTGCTCCATGTCTCCTGCATGGTTTGCCCGCTTCAGTGTGTCCAGTCTGTGCCGTATCAGATCCATGTCGCAGTCCTCTGAGTACTCCTCCAACTTCCAGTGGTGGTTCTCTTCCAATTGATCCAACCGATCCGCCGCCGCTCGGTACTCTCTTGCATTTCGAGCCTGCTTCATGCGTCGTCGCTCCATCTCTTTCCTCGCCCTTCGTAGGTTGCTGTCATCTTCAGTTGTGCGTGTCCATGGGATATAATGTTGAATGTCCTGAACGATTTGAGGTCTAGGCGAAGTCGTGGTCGTGTGATCGGTTCCGTCATTGTCCTCTGGCGCATTGCGATTCCTTTGACCATGACCGCCTGGTCCTCTGCAAAGCAACGCAGCTGGATTGCCTGATAACACCTCCATGGGCCATGTGTGGAGCGGGGAATGTTATGGAAACAGAGGAAAGTGAGTTCGTTCCAGTAGACCTTCGACCATGGACTGAAGTGACGTTGTCCAAACTCGTCCCGCGGTATGATGCGTTGTTCGCAAAGGGTACCGTTGTTGTTAGAAGGGAATGAGGTGCAAGGATGTCCCACGAATCCTGGGTCCTGGGATCAACTATTTTTGTTGTGACGACGGTGGTGAGGAGAAGTCGGAGGAGGTCAACACACCGTCCGATCGAGGGATATACAGCGCTATGGAATGGAATCTCAAATGGCGGAGGGCAGCGGCGGCAGTTGGATCGAACATATGAAGGTCATGCGGTGCGCTAGTAAAGACAAACGACCACGCGCGCTAGTTCTAGCCATGACCGACCCTTCCGTCTATACGATCGACCGACTTTCCTGGGGACGGACGGGACGGCAACGCGTGACGAGGAGCAGCGATTCGGCAAAAGGAAACCTGGATCTTGTGTCTGGGGCGGAAAATGATGGTCTTCACTGCCAGGTGACCACCTGGGATGGCTTGACGACCCATTAGGCTTTACCTGAGTGTCACATGTGCCGGCTGCCATCTCGATTCTCCAGAATCGTCCTTGTCATCTCCTCATCATGGGCTGTATACACAAAAATTCTGGCCGGACAGGACGAGGGTCAAAAGCAGGCACAGAGACGACAGTGCGGTGCGCACATGAAAAGTAGACCTAGTTCTACTCCTCTGTTGTGTCACGCACATCGCATCCCTTCCGGCGATCCCCTCGATCCTGGCAGTCCACTCGTCTGGAGGTCCAAGTACCGGTTTCAAAGTACCGCACCCACAACAACCAAGCCACGTTCTACTTGAGGAGGAACATGTATAATAAGCAGGCAATAGGTAATCAATACTCCTTATCACAAACGACCACCACCCTCTCGAAGCGGCCGCCGCAAGTGTAAGAATCCCATAAGTGAACCACATGTCAACCCTCAGTCAGCAGACGAGACAGGACGAGACGAGACGCACGATCGCCCTCCCTCGGTGCATCTCTCGCCAACCTGCTTGCAGCGCAGCCTCGAACCTGCCGGTGTGTATGCTGCGTCGTGTGTGGTTGCACGACACATCGATTTGGTCCTTTTTTTTTCTACGAGGTAAAAATGTCCTGGCGGATGACCCTCTGTCTCGACTCTTCGACCCTTCATTCATGTATTCTGCCGGATGTGAGGCAACTTGAAACGAGAGACACTAGGTCATGAGAAGGGATGCCATAGATGACTCCGGACCTTCGTCTGGTCTCTGGGCGGTGACGGAGGAAAGGTGACTGATGAGGCTGCTGATGAGGTACCTTTGACGTCGTGGCACCATTTCACGTGCTGACATGTGAAAAATGATATCGACGGACGCACGACAGGTACAGCACAGGCATCGAGTCAACTGTTAAACAACATTGGAACGTACAGTGTGATTGCACAAACGTCTGTAGTCCGCCGATCCCAGGGTATCATAAATTCATCACATCGTCAAGGAACAATCCAATCTCATATCTCCAAGAAACGCCTCGTCCAGGCCTGGGTATCATTCCACTCCACTCCCCTTCGCTTGCACGACCAATAAACTCGCTCGAATCCCACT
The DNA here is from genome assembly GCA_000983655.1 of Zymoseptoria brevis. Classification (NCBI taxonomy): domain Eukaryota; kingdom Fungi; phylum Ascomycota; class Dothideomycetes; order Mycosphaerellales; family Mycosphaerellaceae; genus Zymoseptoria; species Zymoseptoria brevis. Next base: position 25,313 of record JYJE01005829.1, on the reverse strand, counting down.
GCTCGCCATCATCTCCGCCGCAGCACCCAGGCAGTCAGTCGTCGCCGCGTTGGCGCTGCCTCCTGCTGTACTCGATTTGAATTGCCCAACATGTCTACTCACTACGATGATGTCTCCTCCGTTCCGCGGATTTTGTGCGACTTCGGCCTGCGCGCGTGAAAGTGCGTCTTGCAATTGAGATGTGCTGGACGCAGACTCGAACACCACGCGAGAGGAGAGCGACGCTGGGAGGGAGCGTTGAAGCGTAGCGAAGAAGGAGGCGGACTCGGAGCGACGGGACGTTGTTGACACGGCAGTCAAGAAGGCCGGGCGCTTCTCAGAGGTTTCGCCTTGAGGTTCAGTGGCCATCGCGGTAATGGAGTCTTCAGCCTCGTAGTACACGATCGTAGCCGTCACACCGGGATTCTCAGCCAGTTGCAGAACCAACCTCAACGCCACGTGGTCGTCTGCTCCAGCGCCAAAGAAAGGCATGAAAATATGATGGCTCTGATCGACGCTCAACAGCGTCGTCGGGTGATCGCGGTGATTGCTGCGCATACTCATGCCACTAACAGTGCGGTGCAGCGTCGCCTGGCGTTCCCTCAACGACCCGGAGAACCCTTTGTTGATGAACACAGCCGTGTTGCACTGCGTACTGTCGAGAGCTTGCCGGACAAACGCCGTGTATGTGTCGCTCGAGAGCTTGTTGCGCACGTTGTCGTTGGACACGACGGTTTGCATCTCACTCAAGTTGCCAGTCTCGCTCCAGGGTATGAGCAGCAGGTCGTATTGTTCCTCGACGGCTTTGTTGACGAGCGTATCTGCGAAGCTCGCCTGGGGAACTACGGTGACTTCGCCTGAGACTGCGAGGTTGAAAAGTTGTCCCAGGACTCTGAATGCGTTGATGACCGGGTCGAAAGCGGCGTACTCGTCCACTTCGGACACTTTCATCACCGCCGAGCCACGTTCTGTGAGCTCGGCAAGTCGCACACCGTGGATCGCGACACTGCGGTCTTTGTGAGAGTTCCGCTCGGGGGCAATGTCCTTCTCTGCCTCGCGTGAAGGGTGCTCTCTTGATGCGATCTCCGTTGGTTTCCTCCCGAGCATAGAGACAAACGCCAGAAGCGTGGGCATGTTGTCCAAACGCAAGTACACAAGGAGGTTTCTGATCCTAGCAGAGTCCTCCTTCTGCACTGCCATGCTGTCGGTCTCTGTCGCAGAGTCACTGATCGGCTTGCCGGTATCCCAGTCGATCTCACCACGCTTCCAGGCTTCCAGCTTCCTCTGGTACCACGGAGGGTACAGCAACTGCACGAGTGGAGTTGTGGCGAAGGTGGTGACCAAAGCCATGACCACGAAGATCGTGAACGTTCGTACACTGAGGATTCTAGCCTGCAGTCCGATGTTGAGCACGATCAATTCGACAAGTCCCTTGCAAGACATCAAGGCGCCGATCGTGAAGGATTCCCTCCACACTAAGCCATTGACTTTGGCGCCCAAAGTGCCTCCAGCGAATTTGGCAATGAAGGCAATGGCGATAACGCCGATCACATAGGCCCAAGTGATGCCGTCGTCGAGCAGACCGATGTTCGTGGAGAGACCTGAGAGGGCAAAGTAGAGAGGGAGAAACAGGGCGGTGACCAGATCCTCAATCTTCTCGGTCAACTTGATGGCGAAACCTCCGTCGTGAGGACAGATCAAGCCAGCCATGAAAGCTCCGAAGATGGCGTGGACACCAATAACTCCTGTGAAGAAGGACGAGACCAGTGCGATCATGAGAGTCAATACAACCGCGGACTGGGATGGACCATCCTGAAGAGCACCGCTGCGCTTGAGGTACCACAAGAAGACCGGACGAACTGCCAGGAACAGGAAAAGAGCGTATCCCACGCAGGTCAGCAATACCCACAGAGCTGTGAGGCCACTGCCAGCATTAACCAGAGCAACGCAGAGAGCGAGCAGAATCCAGCCAACAACGTCGTTGCTCACACCGGCTGATAGCGTGATCACACCGACTGGTGTGCCGAGTAACTTCAACTCTGACAGGATACGACACAGCACAGGGAAGGCCTAGAATCCGTCAGCAATTGTCCGACCCGCAGCACCTGTAACCAGCCTACCGTAATCGCCATGGCAATACCAATGAATAACGCAAAGGTCCCGAAATTGATGTCCACAATATCCGGTTCATTCCCAAACTGGTTGTACAATCCCCAAGCTATTGCGCATCCCAAGCCAAACGGCAATGCCATACCCGCTGTGCCCACACTCAGTGCCACCTTCCAATTGCTGAAGAAGAACCTCACATCCACTTCCAACCCCACCAGGAACAAGAACAGCACCAATCCCAAGTTCGCGACGAGATTCAGGTTCGGTATCGAGGCTGGCGGAAAGATCGCGGCGGAGAACCCAGGTATCCGTCCCATTACAGTGGGACCTAGCATGATTCCTCCTATGACTTCGGCGATGACTCGAGGTTGGCGCATCTTCGAGAGAGGCCAATGAAGGAGGCGGCAGAAACCGATAATGATGCCGGCTTGGATGATGAAGAGGATGATGGGGTTCTGGAGAGGCGATTCAGTACTGGGTGGTCGTGCAGAACATGGTACTATTATGCTGAACTGACCTTGGAGTCATATTGGCTGGGATTCTCTCCTTCGAGAATCCCACCTTGAGGCTTGACGCCTGTTGCTGTTGCTGTTGCGGCCGCGGCAGTCCTGATCACTGTATTCGTGACGAACTCGGTCACCGTCGTCGCCATCTTGCAGACACGCAGGAGAAAGTTGACTTGCGACTGGCGCAGTCGAATTTCGAGGGTCGACGCGTATCAAGTAGTCCCCGTGGCTCCAACGTGGTGGTCACGCTGCTGGCAGCCAAGGCAATACGGTGGAGAGGAAACGGGTGGATAGCGAGATCCAGGTCCGGATGAAAGAGATTGGAAGTCAAAGGAATGATGGAAAGGATTATGGAGTGTGACCTACCGTCCACGGGGGAGATAGCTTACAATAAGCATCTCGCCGTCCGCCGTCAAGAGCATCGGTGAGGTACCTAAGGCAAATACCGCATGTGCTTGGAACGGAAGAGGTCGAGACTCGGCTGTAGGAATGCTAGCAGCTTCGCCTCCAGCCAATCGCCATGCTTCTTGAATTCGTCGAGCCTTGCATAACGCTTCGTCCTTGGTGATCACGATGTCTGGCCGACCTTCACTCGCTGTTTTCCCGTCAGCATATGTCGTATCTTCCAAGTGTAAGGGTTGGAGTGGCTCGGGCATGCGTACGCCAAAGCCTTGGCCGATTTCGCCTCGATAGCGAGGTGGACTTTAAGGTTTGAGACCTGGACAACGTGCTCGTGTGGTCGATGGAAAGGTTCTCTTTCTGTCCGCTGCTGTTATGGTCCATTCTTGACTATCTGAAACCTTGCTGTAGGAGGGATAACAGAATGCGCCCCGTCAGTTAACGACTTCCTTTGGACGAAGAGCAAGATGTCGCGAATCCAAGCCATGTTCTTGGATTCAGGTCGTAGAGGGATTGAGCATTGATCACAAGCACGCTTAATTAGAGTTCCAAGAACTTGAGCTAAGACCGAGACGCTACTTTTTAGCGCTGCCCTCCACGTAGCTGCAGACAAGGGCGGCGAACGTGTGCAGGCCAGTCAGGCGGGCAAACGTCTGCACACGATATGTCGACTTGGATCCCTTCCCTCTCTGCTGACGGTCATGCTGTGCCGCCCATAAGTTCTGTTGCCCAAGTATACGACGATGACCCGATAGGAGAAAATCGGCCTTGACAGATGACACCGAAGGACATTAGCTCACGAGTCCATTGACTAAGATGAGGGACAAGCACCCAGTGCTGTTCGCGGTCACGGCTGTGAGCGGTGCAGCCATGGGTCAGGTGAAGCTGGCAGACTCTGGCTCGGATGACAGAGCAAATGACCGCTCATCCTATGCGCCAGCCAAGAGGTGTAGGACAAGGGAGTTCGTGGCCTCGCGGCAGACAGTCTGCTGAGCATCAACATCCTTGTTTTGTCTCTCCATAACGCCTACGCGATCTCAGCTGTCCTGCATCATGCAAAGAATTTCAAGCCAGGTCAGCAAATATCTCGATCGCGATTATGATACATCATCTCCACTTCCGAGACCTTCCTCCTAATCGCGGAATTTCCTGTTCTTGTTCTCGCCAAACAAAGTCGCGCGAACGGTAGGTAGAGCGTCGCTCTCGAGCAGGCGCAGTCGCTCTTCGAACGTGTTGTTGACGTCAATCTTGCCTGTGCTGTTGAGGATGATCACACCTCCGGCGCTAGGACACAAAGTTAGCAGGTTGCTTCTGAAAAGCTGTAGTGAATGAAAGAGCCGCTTACGACTGATCTGGGATCTTGTCCGAATCAAGCTGAATGTCCACCTCACGTTTCATGTTCTTCTTGTACTCCTCCTTCGCACTGTCCGCAGCCTTCTTCACCACATCGTCATCCTTCTTCCTGCACTTGAGCGTGACCTTCTTCTCGTTGACCAATGCGTATAGTCCCTCCAAGATCAAATTGCTGAGCACCTTCTCGTACTTCTTCTTGTCCTTTGAAGCTGTATCCGCAAGCTTCTTGTTGGCATCCTCGAACAGCGAGTCGAGCAGCTCTTGTCTCGCGCTCAGAATGCGCAGTCGCTGCTTATTGGCGAGTGTGGACTTTGTAATCTGCTGGCTCATGCCGGCTTGAGTGAACTTCTTCTCGTACTCCGTGTCCATCCGAGATGTCTCTGAGCGAACGAGCTTCGACTTCTCAATGCTGAACTCCTCATCCGCTTTGAGGTGGATCTCGCGCGCCTTCTCCAAAGCCTCCTGGCGGATGAAGGCAGTCATCTTGCGAAGCTCGGTGTTGACCTGATCGTCCGACATGGCGTGTATTTGAGACATGGTTGTGGTGGTGGAAGTGGTAGTGACGATGGTGATGGTGAGGTGATGGTGAGCTCTTGGAGGCGAGATGAGCAGTCGAGGCGAAGCAGAGCTGGTGCGTAGCTCGAAAAAGCTGAAGATGGTCGAGTATATTCGGTTCGCGGATGGTTCAAAGCTCCAATGTTGGTGGTACAAAGCAGGAGATGCTGGATACAGCACGGTGATGTCGCTCCAGTCAAGGTCAAGCTTAGGTAACCCAATCGGGAGGAGGTACCACTTCCAGCTGCCGCTTGATCGTCGTCTATACAGACCTCGTCGCCAGGTACTTCACCGCTGGTGTGTATCGCAATACCCAACGACTGGACCTCACAAATAAGTGCCTGCTCCTCCGACGGAGGTACTCCACGCCAAAAATGGCCGCACAATAACAATCGATCCTCTTGACGCCACGTCCAGCATTCCACATCCACAACAGAAGCGTCAACATGGACGACGCGAAGACGCAGATGAGCCCAGAGGGCGCGATGGCGATCGGGATAATCGTTGGGTTGTTGTCAACATGCGTGCAGTCTGTGGGATTGACGCTACAACGAAAGTCACACATGCTGGAGGACGAGAAGGAAGACCATGTCTCGCGACGACCTCCCTATCGACGAAGGAGGTGGCAAGTGGGCATGCTGTTGTTCTTGGTCGCAAACATCATTGGATCGACAATACAAATTGTCGCCCTACCATTGCCGTTGTTGAGCACGCTGCAGGCTTCTGGCCTGGTGTTCAATAGTGTCATGGCGAGCTTGCTTCTGAAAGAGCCGTGGACTTTGAGGACTGCATATGGAACCATATTGGTTGCTGCAGGAGCCATTCTGATCAGCTACTTCTCTGCGATGCCGGAGCCGAGTCATGATCTACAACAACTGCTGCACTTGTTGTCCATGCGAGGGTTTCTGGTTTGGTTCATTCTCTCGTTGGTCTTTGTGCTCGCGGTGGTGATCATGACATTCGTCTTGCGCCGCTGCATCTCAAGTCAACGGAGTGAATCGCCCAAGACACTGCTGATCAATGGCATGGCTTTTGGCCTGGTTTCTGGCGTTCTGTCGGCACATGCACTTCTCCTGGCGAAGAGTGCAGTGGAGCTCATTGTACGCAGCTTGACGCACCACCAAAATCAGTTCAAGACGTTTGAGCCCTGGCTTCTGGTCCTGGCCTTCTTGTCCCTGTCACTCTCGCAGCTCTACTATCTCCATCATGGTCTGAAGCTCATCTCGACGAGTATCCTATATCCGTTCGTTTTCTGCGTTTACAACATTGTGGCGATCCTGGATGGCCTGATCTACTTCCAGCAGATGGACCGATTGCCCCCCTTGCACGCTGGATTGATCTCGCTTGGAACGGTCCTGCTCCTGGCTGGTGTGTTCGCACTCAGCTGGCGGCTGCAAGACGATGAAGATGAAGAGCATCATACTGTCAAAGCTGAAATTCCTCAGACAGTCCTCGCTCCTGGAATGGGCTTTGTTGGAGAGCCTGATTCCGACACGAACGAGACAGGCTCGATGTATGACGAGGACGACGAGCTTGATGATGACGAAGCCACGGAAACGACGAGTCTGGTTCGAAAGCCGCTCCCGAGAAGTCAATCGTCCCAAGGCAAGGTGCCTAAATCGAGGTCAAAGTCAACTCACACTCAGTATTCCCAACACACTCAGCATTCCCACAAGCGAAGACGACGAGCGGCCACGCTGAAGGAAGTTCAAGCAATATGGGGAGCGGTTGGTGAGTCTGACGACCGATATGGAACTTTCGATCGTCCAGCATCCTCGACATCCCACCCTGTCCGCCCCTCGCCGGCAAGCCCGACACTGCCCACACGCCGTCGTCGATCCACCGTTGGTCGAGGTCTAGATACTGTTGAGACAAACGACGTGGAGGCAGACGTCCCCCAGCGAATGTCTCGATCGAGCACGTTGCCTAGTCATGCACAAACAACAAAGCGCAGGAGCTCTTATCATAGTGGCGCGCTATTCTCAGACCTACTCAAGGGTGACTGGTGGCTTTTCAAGCGGAAGGACAAGGACGATCACGTTGATGATGATAATGAGCAAAGGCCATTGCATGGTCACGAAGGATAAGGGTAATGATGCCAAAGAGCGACAGCGAATATCGATACATGACCATACATGAGCTCTACGGTTCCGCTTCTTCTTGTCTTTCTGAACATGTGTTTCTGCTGCTGGCACCTTAGTCCTTCACTGAACTACAGGTCTGAGCAAGCTTCGTGCCCCTTCGTGGAGGAGCATGCTTGCAACGGCCATGCCGAGAGCGTCCGCCTCCGCATCACTACGAACCGAAGCCACGTTCTCAGCGGTAAAGTCGGATGTTCCTTCAATGTGAAGCACGGTAGCACGCAGATGTAAGATATCTTCACCCTCGAACTCCGACCAAACACCGATTGGGGAGGAGCATCCGCCCTGAAGATGCCGCAGCATTGACCTTTCTGCCATGGCTCTCCATCTCGAAGGCGCATGATCGAGGCACCGCACGAGTTCAATCGTTTCAGGAGCATCCTCGCAGGCTTCGATACCAAGCGCGCCCTGCCCTACCGCATAAGGGAAGCGAAGACTATCGAGTCGGTAGGTGATACGATGCTCAAGCTTCAAACGAACAAGACCAGCGGTGGCTAAGATGATGCATGCGAAAGGCGACGAAGGTGCATCGAGCTTCGAAAGCCGAGTGTCCCTGCAGAGCATCAGTCGTTGGCGATCAGCTGGCTTCAAAATCAGCACGCGCAAACACACACACGTTACCACGACACTCCATGACTTCCAGATGAGGCCAATTTCGCCGCACCAGAGCCCTCCTCCTCGACGAACTCGTGCCAACGATCGATCCCGGCGGCAGTTCATCCAAAGACGCAAACTCCGAGCCGGCTTTCATAATCACGGCGTCCGAAGGATCCTCGCGCTCAGGTACAGCTGCAAGAATGAGCTTAGAGGGCAAAGTCATCGGCATGTCCTTACGGCTGTGAACCAGGATATCACGTTTGCCGGCAAGCAGGTCGACTTCTAGACCAGTCGTCCAGAGACTCTTACCGACGTCTGAGCCGCCGGTCTCCTTTGCGAGTTGCACGAATGGTGTGTGTTTATCTGCATCGCCCACGACGGTGTGTGTCCTGATTTCGAAGGATGGCGGATGTCCAAGGCGTTGTTGGAGAGTGGTTATGATTAGACGAGCTTGGATGACAGCGAGGTCTGATTTTCCGGCAGCCGATGGTGAGGAGGTGAGCATCTTCTGCAGTACTCTAGTCGATATTCTGGGGGAGCATGTCGGTAGTAGTATACCTGGAGAATCTGCGCTAGCGGCTCCATCCAGCGGGACTTAATGTGCAGCAGGATCAGTTGAACGCACAAGGCTTAGTCATAAAATGGAGGAGGAAAAAAGGCAAAGCAAAAGTTCTTGTTGTGACGATCACATGATTCTGGCGCTAGTGTAGCGTGCTGAGATGAATGCATAAAGTTCGGCCTCAGGCTCGAACAAAAACATGCCCGTCAATTCAATCGACGTCTCCTTCCTACACGGACACACATCTGAAGGTTCCGGAAGTCGTCGAAGATCTGTGCTCTACTCTTCTCCCCTCATGTATCGATGGAATTAAAAGCTTACCGTTGCGCCGCGCATTACGCAGGCGTGGACTGAAAGGAGATATGTGAAGTTGCATCCAAATGCACTTCGCAATTGGCCCTGAGATAGGAAGCCCTCGCGCCTGGACCAGTTCCTACTCCGATGGCTGAAACAGTGAAACTGGCACGAGGAAATTGATACGATTCGGAGACGGTGCTAGTAGACCTCCGTTGGTATCGATGTTTCCGGCTCAAATACAGTCCCCTCGACTTTGCTGTGCCTTCTCGACTCCTGTGCAAGTCTTCGATCGTCATATTGCTGTCGGAAGCAATCACGTATGATGTATCAGCGCCTAACTGCCAACCCTGTCATTTACATATCAGAAGCAACACCGCTTTCCCGAAGGCCGATTGGGTCTAGTCTTTCCCAGTACTGGCACTGGAACAATTCTGGGCATCAAGTACCAGGACCTTTGCTGGACAAATCAGAGCATCATAATCAGCGGTCCGGCAGGCAATCGCAGGCTGGAAGTTGCCGGTGGCCTCAAAGTCCAATAGCTTTCTTCCCCCTTCCATGGTTGGTTGCAAACTGAGTCTACGGCCAGAAGCCGACGTTCTTCGACCGCCGTTACCACCACTGGGGCTTACCAAACCGTTCGGACTGGACTCCGGTTCTCGGCTGCCCCGCATTATGGTAGAACTAAGGTAACGACATGAGAGCTAAGGAGAGATGGATGTCAACTTCCTCGTCCTCTACCTAGACAACCTGGAAACTCTGCATCGCATTTCCTACGTTACTCTCAATCACCGTTGCCGTAGATCGTAACCTCCATTCATCCCCATAGTCGACCTTCGCCCCTCACCTCCATAGCTATCGTCTCGTCGAGCTACTCCTTCATCAGCTGCCTCATCCTCTCTCACCTTCCTCGTGACCACTTCCAATTCCTGCAGCCTTGACGGCCATTCTACCACGATCAGACAGACGGCCGACAACACCAGTGCATCCCACTGGACACGCCAATACCAATTCAATCACAGCCTCGCTCGACCTCCATACCGCCGTGCACTTCACCGACGACTCCTCACCCTTCGTCCATTCTCCCACCCGTGAGTGCCCACCATGGGCCTCGCCTACAACATCTACCTCGACGCCAAAAAAGTCTACGGCTGCAAAACCTGCAAAACCCACCTCGCTGATCACGACGAGATCGTCAGCCGCGTAAGCCTTTCCCTCCCGCTCCCACCCACTTCCCTGCCCAGTCCATCTCAATATCCAAACCGCTGACCACCCCTCTCCTCCTCACAGAACTTCCGCGGCCAACACGGCAAAGCCTACCTCTTCAACACCGTCGTCAACATCCTCGCGGGCGAAGCCGGAGAACGCAACATGACGACCGGCCGACACGTGGTCCGGGACATCTGCTGTCGACAGTGCAAAGAGGTGGTGGGATGGAAGTATGATCGGGCATACGAGAGCACGGAGAAGTACAAGGAGGGAAAGTTCATTTTGGAGCAGGAGTTGTTGTGTCAGGTGAATTGATGGTGGACGTGGGAGATAAGACAACGAAGTGATGTGGGAGGAATGGCGTGGTACTTCGAATCGAATGGGAGTTTAATGGATGGATGGGTATCGGACAGATTGGAGTGAATCGGATTTCAGATACTGGCGTTGCTTGATATTCGGCAGGACTTGGGTCGGATGGAATAGGCGTTTATGCTCAGCCATCAGCGGCATTACAACGTGAAATGACACGCAATCGAATTATGACTTGACGTTTTCTCGCGGATTTGTACAAGTAAAGCAAGGGTCTCATGTGAATCAGTAAACAAGGCCAGCAATGCAGGACTACTCGAGATGTACCACAGAGCACAAGAACACAGATCGTAGCAAAGTGAAAAAGCACAATTGAAATTGGTATATCGCGCTATGCAACAACATTGCAAAGTCCCCCGTAAAGGCGCAGGAAGGCAAGACACAGCACTGATCAGCTCTGTGAAGTCGATCATTCCAGTGTGCAGCCCTGCTATTCCATACAAAACATGAACACATGCTCCGCCAAGTTCCATAATTCTTCATTCCATAACATGTCGCATCTCAGAAGAGGGTCCGCGGTGAGGCAACAGAAAGAGCCGAATCCGTCAGGAAACGGGAGGCGAAGAGGATCGAGTTGATGTCGGGTGGTAGCGGATGTGTGCATTAAGTTCCTGGCGAAGACCAAGGAGGAATTACTTTTCGGAGATGAGTGTCGTTATCGGAAAGGGATGTCGTCGTGGTGGCTATCGGTGAGGAGCGGGCGGACGAGGCGGCGGGCGATGGTAGCGGCAGATATGTTGGATTTCCGTGGGATTTGGCGTATTTGATGGGTGAAGAAGTGAGTGTTGCAGAAGTGGAATGAAGAAGCCACACTGGGGAGACGACAATAGGCGTTCGGACTGATGTGGTCGTCGAAGCGTAAAGTCATAATGGTCATTAGACATGCGTTGAGGAAATGAGTATGTGGTCGAACACCCAGACCGCGGCAGTGAACGAACGAGAAGCATGTCGGGGTGTGATTTCCAGTTTGTGTGTCGAAGCGGATGATGGCGAGATCACGGTCTCAATGACCGAGAAGAGACGGCGGAATCTGGTTGTGATTGCCGGAGTAAGGTCCACAAGGGTTGACACCCTATGCCTGAGCCTCTGGGATCTGGCTGCGGCGCATCTTCTCCGCTTCGAGGTTCTCGTAGAGGAGGTAGAGGGCCTTTTCGTTCGCGCTGGGTCCGCCGGTGATGGTGAACATGCGCTCGCCGCTCTCATCATGGGGAGCCTTGGCGATGGAGATGCGTGCGCCAGAGCTCTTGCGGATCTCACTGATCTTGCTGCCACCACGACCGATGATGCAGCCGACCATATCAGCTGGGATGCTGATGTTCTGAGTCTGGATGTCTTCGCCATCCTCGACGACAGGAGGCGGGCCGGCGTCGGAGCCGCCGTTACGACGAGGTGGGTAGGAAGAAGCTGGTGCACCAGAGGTGAAGTCGGCGCCGTTGCCAGTGCGGGCGAAGCTGCGAGGCGCACCTCCGCCAAACCCGACAGGGCTAGCACCGTTGATTGCTGGAGGAGCGCCGCCTTGGACACGGACGGCTGGGCTATAGAGGACAGTGCCGTAGCCGCGCTGCTCATCGTCGATGAGGCACTTGCCAATCTCCCACACGGACTTCTGAATGCCTTCGGGTGTGCCTTGAACCTCGACGATGCGCTCGGTGGATTGTGGAAGCATCTCTTTCTGAGCGACCATGCGCACGCCTGACGCGTCTTGAATCTGCTTGATCTTGAGTCCTTGACGGCCAATGATAGTGCCCATCTGGTTGTGCGAGATCAGGAGACGGATGGCTGTGACTTGCGTTAGCTGTTTGTCTCGTCCTGTATCACGTGGAAGCTCTTACGGTGAGTGTTGGGGCTGCCAACGACACCTCCCATGCCCATTTGTGGTGCGCCCTTGACGAGACTGTCGGCGACAAGACCGTAGGCATCGGCGATCCCAGTAAGAGCACCAGTCACGGTCAAGACGCGGTCGTGCACGCCAGGAACGACTTTGCTGACACCAGCGCGAACGCCGGTCTTATCGCGAAGGTCGGCAACGTTTTGTCCAGCTTTTCCAATGATCACACCAGCTTCCTTGGAAGTGACGATGGCGCGGAGAGTGAGCTGAGCCTGGGCGTATTCTTCTTCAGTGCGCGGGCGCTCGTCGGCGTTGAGACCGCCCATCTTATCGGCGAGCTGGTCAATGCCATTGTCGAGGACGGGAGAGTTATCTTCGGCGGACATGGTGGCGTCGGTGATGGTGAAGGCGGGTGGTGGTGTGATGTCGTGGAGGGTGGAGACGGACCGGGAGAATGGGTCCTGAGTTGACAGGGTGAGTGTTTTGAGGAGGTGTGTTGTTGTTGTCGAGTGGAAGAAGCTGTAGCACGCGCAGATGTTTAGCATAAATTCCCAGAAAGTTGGGATGTGGAGTGGGGTTCACACGCACGGCGAGAAAGGGTTCGATCGGCGGGCGGCGTTTGGGGGCGGACGAGCGAGCTAGACGGGCATTGATCGGTGGGTGTTGTGTTGTGTCGTGGTATGAGGAGGAGTGAGGAATGTTGTCAGAGTGAGTACCGTAGCAGAAGAAGGTGGAAGACGGAGAGAGGTCAGATTGGGTGAGATATTCGGCAAGAACAGGGCAGCTGTTTGTTGCTTGCTGTCGGTAGTCGTGCGTTTGCTGTGCTGTTGCTTGTGATGAGCGGGCAGGGTCGCCCCTTGTATGGGATTCTGCCCTTCTCCGACTTTTTCCTCTTTCGTCCTGGACATACTTTACCTCGCCCAGAACATGGATCGCATGATCATGCTCCGCATACCTCTGCCGTCCCGCTCACACAGCACCAGACTTGCATCATAGTAGTTCGAGCTTGGAGTGCGCAGTCTGAGCAGCAGGACAGAGGACTTGACCGGGACGACCACAACCTTGAACCTTGATCTCTGCCTCTGGAAATTGGCAATGCTCGAATGCTTGTTGTCAACGATCTAGGGTGCAATTCTTCTCCATCACGGTCTTCAACACATCCGCGACAAGCACGGGAATGGACAATCAACGGTTTCGGAGCATTGGACTTATTGTGTGTATTCATATTTCATATCAGTACTTGAATCGTATCTACGGCATAGGCTCAGTCTGCTGCTTCGTCTCTTATGCACATTGGCATTTCTGGAGAGACCGCCGTAAAGTCATGCAAAGCCGATTCCCTTCCTCGCTCAGTTCTCTGTCCATCGCAAACACCTTCTCTCGTTTGCCTGCTTCCATGCTTCGTAACATCATTTCCTGACATACTGGCTTGCTGACGCTCCAATCAACGAGCGATTTACTTGCTTGCAGATGCGCGTCCATTGGATGCCTTCGCATTCGCAGTCGAGGGCTGCTTCAGCGCAGGCTTCTTCTGCGGCGTGAAGAAGATACTGCTGGCCTTTGGCTTCGATCTCGGCTTCGGTGCCGGAGCCACCACGACAGCAGGTCCTTGCTCGATCGGCTCAGCGAAATGCACTGCTTTCTGGCGCTTGTGCGAACCGGTATCTTGATCCAGCATCCGCAACGTAACATCATTCTTCAGCTTCAGAGGTTCACTCTTCCTCTCGACATCCTCGTCGGCCTTGCCGGTCTCGATGTGCTGCCCTCCCAACAGCGTCATCTGCTCGATCTGCGCAACAAAGCAGTCAAAGAGATGAGGATCATTCTCAATGGCGTGACAGTCACCATTGATACAGTCGGTCAATGCAATGAAGCCCGTGATCTCGAATCCATCGGCGGGAATCTTGGTCTTCAGCGGACAATCCATTCCAGCGTGGGTGGACTGGCGTTTACTGCAGGTTTTGCAAAGCGGGTCGTGTCCCGAGCCGGCGATGAAAATTTGCACTTTCAGAGTCTCGCATCCTTCGTCGTGCTCAACCACGTTGCCGAAGCATGTTCCGCAGGGCTTAAGCTTGGACGAGGTGCGTACTGGTGGTGGAACGATGTGCACTTGTGGGGTGTAGATCATAGGGGTGTGTTTCTTCGCCACGGGGGCTGATGATGATGATGATGTGAGGAATGATCCTGGCGCTTTCGATGTTTGCCAAGGTGATGGCGCTTGCGAGATGGCTGATGATGATGAGAGGAACGATCCTGGCGCTTTCGAAGGTGCCCAAGGTGATGGCGCTTGTGAGATTGCTGGCATTGGACGTGCAGCAGGGGGGTGGTAGTCTCGACCCGTCGACGGGATGTCGATGTTGTAGCTCTCCTGTGGTGGTGATGAGACGACAAGACTATCGACATCGACATTCTCCCAAGTCATGTTTTCGTCGTCGTCACTCATCTCCGCATCCTGCGATTCCGGAGAGTCATACGGCTGCATGCTCGTCTGCATGCTCGTCTGAGCACTTTTCTTAAGGAAATCATACAATTCCGGAGTCATTCCACTCAATCCCTGAACGCCTCGAGAGAGATCTGGGAGATCTGGAGCGTCTGACGCGTCTGCAGCGTCACCCATATGCTGATCGTTCATCTCAGTCTCATCTTGGCCTCCAATCTGGTCCATATCTTGATCGTTGTCAAGATCCAGCAGCTTAGTGCAAGACTTCGGGCTGTCGATTCCTGGGATCCATCTCGCCGAATCATGCGGGCTTGACGGGACAGTCGACTGGCAGACCATGTCGTCTGCTTGAGCAACATCAAATCCGTGGTTGGAAGCTCCATTATTGATCGTGTCCCGATCGTCCTCAACATGCTCGTAGATACCGGTGACCTCCTCCGTTTGGGAATCATCTTCGGTCGAGTCACTCATGATTGAATCATCAGGGTCGCCTTTGGTCGCATCGTCCACGTCCATGAGGTCGAGAGCCTGCGAGTCTTCTCCATGCTCGATCGAAGGGTCCGGGAGAGGCGTCTCCTCGTCTGCCATTGGTGCATCTTCGAGCTCATCGGCTTCATCGGCCAACACATGCTGCTCTACGGCTTCGGGCGGGCTGTACCTCACCTCCTCGGGATCATCTTCATCGTCTGGAGCTTCAGTCGCTGGCTCGATGTCCTGCTCGATGCCCTCCGGGTGCGCTGCTCGGGGCGGGCTTCGAGCGGCTTCTTCCAGCGCCAGGACCAGCTCTTTGTTGAGAGGACTGAGCTCGCGTCGCTCGATAGACGTCGGCTCATTCGACTGCGCGTCACCGACCGTGGCTGCAGAGTCGTTCGCTGGTAGATGCAGGCTATCCGCCACTTCCTCCACCTGCTCAACGACATCTGCTTCTTCCGCTGGAGGTGGGCTGGCCGCCGCTTCCTCCTTATCGTGCGTTTGGTCGCCGAGAGCTTCGATGGGAGCTTCCGAGAGCTCAGAAGGCTCCCCCGCCTTGGGAGAGTCTGGGAGAGGTGGCGGTTGCTCACTCTGGTGAGCCTGCACATCACCGCTCTCGTCAGCAACGACAGACTCGCTCTCGCTCTCGACCAGCTCTTGTTCAGCTGGCGACGACACGGGCTCCTCGGTCGCTCCTTCCTCATCTCCAGCTTCGGCTTCGTGTGAGCCTTCGCCATCGGGTGAGGCGGGCTCCGGCTCCTCCTCCTCCTGCACAGTCGCCTCCAAGACTTGCGCAGCAGGTCGCGCTTCCAACGCAGCAACTCTCTCCCTCAACTGTCCATTCTCCGCCGAGACCTCCTTCACTTTCTCCTGCGCCGCGGCAAGATTGGCCAGCGCGCGCTTCAACTCCTCCCTCCCCTCCATCCTCACCCTGCTCTCGGCCTCCATCACCTCCTCTTCCACATCCTTCTTCTCCTGCCGCTGCTTCTCCTCACGCAAGCGCAACTCGTTCACCGCCCTCTCCTTGCTCTCTTCAGCCATCTCCTTCGCCGTCTCCGCCATCTTCGTCATCATCCTGAAGTGCGCAATTTTCGCTTCACTTCCCTCCGCCCGCACCTTCAATCTCTCCACCCTCGCTTCCCACGCACTGCTCTCTTTCCGCTGTTCTACTTCGACTTGAACGGCATTGTAGGCCTGCTCTCGTGCGGAAGCCTGCGCCAGAGTCGCCTCATCACGGGCTTCACGCAGCTGGCGGCGGAGGCGCTCGTTCTCAGCGTCGGCGGCAAGGAGTTGGCGGCAGTACGGATGGGCGGCGTCGGTGGTGGTGACAGGAGAGGCGCGAGTCGGTTTCGGAGCGGATGACTCTTGCATCGCGGTGACTTTGAGCTTCGGGGTGGGTTGCTCAAGGTTTGCGCCTACGATAAGGCCTGCAATGCCGGCGACGAGGAAAGTGAGGAGGACAAATCCGAAAGGGATCTCCATTGACTCGGCCATGGTGCTTGCGCAGCTTCGCTGCGAGGTCGAGTGTTGGTGTGGTTATGATTGTGGTGAGATGCGGAGATGTCGTCGGTGGTGAAGAATTGGAGAGATTCGATGGTGTGTCTGGAAGTTTTGGGAGGGAGTAAACGGAGAGTCTCTGCCTGAGGCTCTAGCGTCGAAAAATTAAGCGAGGTGAAGTGAATGTGAATTCACCTCGCGTGAAGGTGGAAATGCGAGACAATAACAGAAAGTGTTCGACTTCACTCACCTTTGTCGTGGTTTGTCGTGACGAAAAGGTCTTCATGATCCTCGAAAGACATGTTTTGCGCGAGCAAGATCCTTCAATTCACTGGGTCTACTTCCTTGCGAGCTTCAGGGCCTGGAGGAAACACACCCTTCACCGCTGTAGCCAAGGTCTTCACTGCTGCTACTCGTGACCACTACGAAGTCACTCTCCAACACAGGTCGTTGGCAGGCGGACAGCATTCACGCAACACGCCGGGACCTTGTGCAATGACTTTCTATCAGCCCTATGGATGAAGCAGCTTCAGACAGATACCGACATACCTTTAAGCCCACCACTTCACCAGCATTAACCTCTACCACCTTGACAAGGATACAGCGCAACCAGATCGAAGAGGGCGCCATGATCAAACGAATGTATGTTTTAATAACCTCATGCTAGAGTAAATCAGCAATGCAGTAGTCGTCAGAGTCGCACATTCATCTTTTGTCCCACAGTGAAAAACGAACAGACAGTAGAACACCTGTGACATCTCAAACTCCAGATTGCGCCCATGAAACCCCCATGCCCAGTCGTTGACAGCCAGCCGACTGCGGTAGCTTTGTCGTAATGCTCGAATCCGAATAACGCCAATATCGAATGATCCGCAAGCCGCTTCTCGATGATACAGAAACCAGCCTTGACTCCCGGGAAGAAAGTCAAGTTCATTTCCTTCTGCAACGCCCTAATGATGTTCTGTGTAACACCATGTTGTTAAAAAATGTATGCTTCGCACCGTCCAGTAATTGACTTCGACAGGAAGAGTCTTCAATGGCGAATACCACGATCTTTCTCTCCAAACTCCCGACCCTCCAGCGCGCTTTGAAGGTTCTTATCCCAACCGGCGACTGGCTCGCGGGTAGGACCATTGATAAAGTTATTGATGTAGGCACCAAACCCTCGAGGGTGCGAGTGCCTACCCGTGGATGTGCTCCTGTCCGCGCGAGAACGCTGCAGTGCAGGGCGTGGGATTGACACTGCTTCCGGGCGCGCATCCAATGTTGCACCGCGAGAGTGTGCATGGAATTCTTCCAATATGGTTGATGCTGAAGGAATGTAAAGGTTATCCAACATCGTCTGGATCGCTTGATCATCTGCGTAGGGAGAGTCGTCAACCGCAGTTTGTGGGGCGGAATTGCTGTTCGACGGAGAGGATCGTGAGCTTGTGAAAGGGTTTGGGGCGTCAGGGTCCTCATCAATTGGTGCAATGCGGATCCAGTCCTCATAAAAAGTCGTGTCGTCTGATGATGCGCTGTGCTGACTTGAGGAGGTCAGGCGCGGGCTGCTTGGCAAAGACGCGGGAGGAGGCCAGTCGGCCCTCGTTGACAATGAGGTTGCTGTCTCGTCCGCGAGGCGCTGCATCGAAGCATGCACTCTTGCGGTCATTGCAGCAAGCAAAGCAGGAGCAAGGCTAGCGGTTCTCGACCGAGGCGCGGAAGCTAGAATATGCGCTGACGTAATGCTTGCAAGGCGCGGGAGAATTGCTGGATCCGGATTGTAGTATATCGGAGCTGGAATGGCAGAGTCGGAAGCACTGGTCGTTGGGCTGATATCATCGCGGAGGATCCGACCGAAGGTATGATGGAAAGCGTGATACATGGCCTGATTGAAGGTTAGGCCGGGAGCGTGAATCTCAATCTGATCGCTTCCATTACTGGGTTCAGTGCCAGACGGGGATCGTTGCCAGTCGCCCTCCTAGTGACGTTGGCTCGAGGTCTTCTTTGGCCAGACGGGGTTGCGCCAGACGATTTCGGTCGTGTGATCAGTTCCTCGCAACAGATCGAGATTCTCGATGACGTTGCCGTCTCGAGAGGTATAGTTCGGAGCACCCTTGTAGATGCCGAAGTCGACCAGAAGAATTCGACCATCTTGGCTTGTAGCTACGATGCGGCGGTAGTCGGACTTGGCTGCGAGCATCCATGATGTGGTCCACTCCTCACCTCGCCACAGTTCTTGTCCCGTGACGAAATCGTAGACACGAAGATCGAGATCGTAGCTGCCGGAAACGACGCGGTCGTTGGCGCTGTCAAGCCAGAGGGAACGGACGAGCTGGGAGTGACCAGTGAATTGCATGACCTCACGGCCAGTGTCGGTCTCGAACTTGTAGGTGATGTTGTCGTTGCCACCTGCAAGGACGTATTTCATGTCCTCGGAGAACTCCACAGCAGCAAGACCTCGCTCCTTGGCGCTGAACTCCTTGATCATCTTCATCTGGTTGAGGTCCCACAGCCTAGCGATGCCGTCTCCACTAGCGCTGACCAAAAGGTGGCCACGAAGCTGCACGGCGTTGACGGGTCCGCGGTGGCCAGTCAGCTCGCCCTTTGGCTCGTATGTCTCACGATCCCACACAATGATCCGAGAATCCTTGGAGCAGGAAACGATGTGTTTGGCATCGAGTGCCACATCGAGGACGCCACCAGTGTGCTTCCTAAGACGCCTGATCGGTTGGTAAGTCTTGATGTCCCAGATAAGGAGGTCGGAGTCGGAAGATCCTGTAACCAGAATCTTGTCGTCGTATTGCAAACAAAGAATGCTGGCGTCATGCCATTCGCTCGGGGTGTGGTAGATGCTGTTGCCGTACGCGGTACCATTGACACTGGCAGTGGCCATGTGGAATGACGGGTAGTCAACTGTCCTGAGCACCTTAGGTCCAAGGACAGGACGTACGTTGGGACCGCCAATAACGCGCAGGCACTGGTAGGTATTTATATCCCAGACACGGATGGTTCGATCACGCGAACCAGTGATGATCTTCTCCTCGTCAAACTGCAAGCAGTAGACAGAGTCTGTGTGCCCGGAGAGATATACTGCTTTGCCCGCATCATGTGCACCTGCACGCCAGTTCTTCTCCAACTCCAGACGAGCCTGGTACATCTTGCGCCATTCTTGGTTTGGCCTGTTGGGTCGGCCAAGGCCAGCGCCGCCGACTTGAATCGGAGCTGGATCCGTGAGGACCTGTCGCTGGTATCTGCGCAAAAAGACTGTGCGCCAGACCTGGGTGTCCTTGGTCATGGCATTCCATTTCCAGTTGACTTGGGCGGCGGAATGAAGGTCCTGAGCGTCCACATACTCAAAGATTGAAATCACTATCTCGGGAGGGAGTGTCTTGGTGAAGTCGTAGGATGCAGGTGTTGCGGACTCGCCGTGGTCCATATCGATGTCGCCGTCGAGATCGCGAATGGATGCGTCCGAGTCTCCATATATGGATAGGTCTGCTCCACTGTCTGCCGCACTGCTCAACGAGCCGAGGCGGATCCTGCGAGTATGAATGTCGTCTTGCTCTGGATTGGACCAGGCCGGTGTGGTGAAGAATGGGGATGTCATGTTGGCACTGGCCGCTGCCTTCCTTGCGTTATCACCACCCATCGAAATCATCCCCAAAGCGCTGCTCTTGGCAGTTGCCGGTCGTACTGGAAGGTTTGAACCGCCAAAGGTAGGAGGGGCTGGTGTGTCTTTACGGTCTCCAAGAGGAAAGAAGGTGGGACGATGTTTCCGAGGTCGGTCGTCGAACTGCTTTGCACTTCTCTTGGAGGGTGAAGTCGGCGGTCGGCTGAGCACGTCCGTCACGCTCATGGGCTGCGAGCCCGTCCCAAACTCGATCCGATTCGGCGTGCTCGATCTTCTGCTACGACTTGATGATACTCCCGATACGGTGTGTGTCGCTCGCTGGACGGTATCACGAAAAGCGTTAGTGGCTTGTTTCGAAAGCCGTCTTGACAAGGATATCTTGGGTTCAGCGGAAGAGGCAGATGTGGACGTGGTGTTGTTGCTGGGAAGACGGGACAATGGTTTGCGAGCACGTCGTTGTATGCGCATCGATTCCTCGCCTGACGAGCCAACCTTGGGACCTTCAATCGCGTGGGCTACCAGCACGTGCATGTCGTTGCCGGTATCGTCACGAGACAGCCTCCTCATGCCAGCACTTGTACTCAGGCCACCATATCCGGATGCTTCGCTCCGGGATGGAGTTGGGAGCGGTTCGAGGAATGTCGGAGGAGCTGGGGACGATTCGGTCGCTGCGGAGGCCGAGGAGTGGGACGCGTGGAAAGCGTGTGACTGAGAGAAGGTGAAGGACTCGGAGGAGGGAGTCTGCATGGTGTTGTTTGCGCGGCCGTGAGCTAGTCTCTCCTGGTCCTGGCCGGGGAGCTGTGGTTTTGGTGGGCGGAGTCGGGAGCGGTTCCCGGCAGGAGTCCGACGTGCGTCGACGCGAGGGCGCGGTGTGTAGAAGGCACTGGCGGAAGAGAGTGATCACACCTAGTGAAGAGAGAGAGGGAGGATCAGTACAAAGGACGCCGGAAAAGAGCGTCACGGCGAACAGCAGGGCCTGGCAAGGCTGGGCGGTGATGAGCCGGTGCGCAGCAGCTGGCCGAAGAGAGCGTGAGGAGGATGGGCGGTGATGGCGTAGTAGTAAGCAGGGCGTGCTGCGAGAAGAGAAGGTTGTGGCGCGGGTAAGGGCCAATTAAAAGGAGTGTTGGGCTGAGCCGGGGATGCTGTTTGGGGAACAAGTCATGCAAAAAGCTTTGCAGCACGGGCAACTCGGTGGACTTATTTAATTCAAAATCAGGCCTGTTGGCGGCGGTGAAGGGGAGGAGGAGATCAACATGGCATGGATGATTCGAGGACCAGATCACACGGGGAGTGGTACGGATTTTCTCATTCTGACGAAAACAGCGAGAGAGAGAGAGACGGACTCGATCGTACAGTCGGTTCTGGCCGGAATCCTCAAATCCCGTACAAAGACCGATCGAGTCCGACTCGCAGCGACGGACTATTCTCAGCCAGGCCGCGGTGCAGAAAAGTCTCTGGTCGTCCCAGCGGGTCAACAGTACGGATCCGGTACGGTACCCTTGGCTTTGCCTGCGTCGAATCGTCACCTGCACGAGCATGTGCCCTACTCTCAAGTACCGAGTCTCTCACCCATTATTATTATTATTGAATTCAGTGCGAAGGCAAGCACCGTTCATCACTAGCAGAAACAAAACTACTAGTACCGATCCTCGTCTCGTCTCGGCCAAGCACTCCGAGGTTACGGACGCCACGACTGATTCGTCTCCTCTCTCGTTCCGCTGTCGCCGACGCCGCTGCCTCCTCTTCCGCGACCAATCCCATATCACGCATAAAAGAACGCATGCGACGGTACCGCGTTTTCAATCAAACTAGTCCCCTCATCCGCGGACAGCGTGCATACAACGCAGCTCTCGTCAGCTTCTCACTCCGCACAGGGCGTCTTCCACTGCACCTGAGGTCACGGCTGAGACCACATCACTCTCCGGCCCCAGTCCAGGAACAGTCTCACTACATCGATCTCTCAAACCGGTATCCACCATGGCTCGATCAATGAACTATGGACCGCTTCCATTCCTCTACTCCGCCTTCTTCCTCTACATCGAACCGGTCTCGACCTTCGTAGGAGCCTACTGTGCACACTACCAGCAGCAACAATACATGGACCTCACCATGGAGATCACCACTACACCCCTCATCTCCGGCGTGACTTCCCGCGAGTCCATCGTGCTGACGCAGTTGGCAAACATGTACTTCGTCTTCGCGTTGAACGAAGCTCTGGTGCTGCGGGCGACTACCGACCGTCGCGTCTGGAACATATTCCTTTTGGGTCTGCTCATTGCCGACTTCGGGCACTTGTATTCTGTGCATGCTGTGGGATGGGATGTCTACTACCGCTTTTGGGACTGGAATTCGATGTATTGGGTAAGATTGGGTGAGACCTATCACTTTAAGCTATGACTGACTCTTTACCAAGGGAAATTTGGGTTTCGTGTATGTCGGCGCTCTGACACGCATTTGCTTCCTGCTTGGTGTGGGGTTCAACGGCGGCAAGAAAGCTGCCGGGAAGGTGAAGGCATGATGAGGTGAGTATGCATTGCATTTGCATGTAACATGATCGCAATCTGTAGGAGATGTACCTACAAGCTACACCGCAAAGATTGTAAGGTACCTCATTCACATGTCCAACATGCATGAACCTTGCCGGTCCAGATTTCTCCAGCCGACAAACAGCCAATAAGCTCCATGCTGTCACCATGTCCGTGATGTGTCTTTGACTCTGTGAAACTTCGACAGCGTCACAGACATGCTTCATCCCAGACATCTGGTAAGGTTACCACACCGGCCCGAGCTTCGTTACGTTGTTAGCCGTTTGACGTTTTCTCGGCCGTTCCTGGTTTCAAAGCTACCGCCAATCCGGCCGGCTGGCGCAACGGCCGAAAGACAAGAAACATGTGGCTTGGACGTGCTATGGGTTCTGAGAAACTGTCTCTTGTATTTGATGGTGCTGATGATTCAAGTCTCGGCGTGTTCTTGAGATGTGAAGTCAAGGTAAGTATTGAAGGGTTTTCACTTCAAGCTCGCCAAGTACCGTTCCAAGGCATGTCTGCTTACCACTGCAACAGGGTCGGGCAGCAACCATGGCAATGCAAAACACCGCGCGGTCTACGTTCCGCTCATAGCTGTGCTGCAGGTCGACTATTCATCGCACGAAGCCGCGCGGCGAGTACCAGGGATCTCATCAGTCTGGTCGCTCAAGACCATTCCAGCACGCCACGCTTCGACATTTCATCAACCTCATCTCCTCCACATTGCGCAAGTCACAGCGAGACTGGCAGTCCAGGTCCACTCTAGACTCTACGAGCACCTGGACCCCGCCCTCGGCCATCGTTCGTTCGAGAACTTGACATCTCTTCCACCAAATCATGTCTCGTCGATTGGTACTCTACATTCTTCCGCAATCTTCCCAGACTTTACCCTGACCTTCGATGCTTCGAGAACATCTGAGCAAACTGATGGTACAGATCTCGCATCGCGCACGAAAGGTGTGATACAATTCTGCACCCGTTGGATGTATGGATGAAGTCAACGAGAGTCGTTGAAATTGCTACGACCTTGGTGATGTCTTCATCGCCGGAAACGGATCGTAACATTCAGGCGGGTGAACGGTCAGTCACAGGGAGCATCCACTTTCGAACATCCAGAGGTCCCAGACTGATCCTACGGGTCCTTCGATGATGGTCGATGACTGGTCTACGGCGTCGTCCGCCAGATTTCGAACAGGCGAGGCTCGAAACGAGCATCGAAAATGCTACCTTCTATGCCTCATCGGAGGCTCTGCTGGCACCTTCACCTCGATTTGAGTGGACTTTCGACAGAACTCAACGAAGCTTTGAAAGGTCGTGGCTACTCACGCTCAACGCTCTGGGCACGACGTTCAATCGAGGCAGTCACCTCGAATCACGCCATCGTGCCCGGCCTCTGTATGTGAACATCATCGTCGGCAATGAGAGTAAATCCAGAGACTGTCCTTGTCCGATTGATTCGGCACTTCAGCAATCAAGTCGCATCGAGCGAATCACGCCCACAGCATGTGGCATCAAATCGACCCAATGAGACACCACGCAGATAATCCAAACCATGCATCTTCCCCATTCGTGGCATTCATGCCACTCTACAACCCAATGCAGCATCATTCTAGAACAACATCCCAATCCAGTTGATGCTATCAAAAAGCCGCTGACGTGCCCCACGAGCCATACGGCAGTGACGTTTGCCGACCGTTAGACTAAGGTACAGTAGTCACCTCCTCTATCAAAAGTTTCGAGAAGCCTCGAACGTCAATGGTACTAGCGGTGGTTCTCCTCGATGAGACCCGGTGAAAGTACGTGGGCGGCGTTGAGAATGGTCCAATTTTCGTTGATGATGAGTTGTGAAGGGCCCGTCCAGTAGATGATTGAAACGCTGGTGAGTGGTGTGAACGCTCGGACTTGATCCAATGTTGGCTCTAAATCACGTTGCCGTCCAGTAGATTGTAAGTGGAGTGAGTAGTAATTCGAGGTGATTGAAAGGAAGGTTCACAAGTGCAAGGGGAGCAATCCAGTAAGTTCCGATTGGTTGCAAGGCGATAGAAGTGAGGATCACGCTGTGAACGGATTACGTAATGCAACACTTTCACGAGAGCATGGCTTCATTGCTCACACCACTTCAATAGTTAATAACATCACAACCACAAGTCCAATAAACATGATGTGTAGCTCAAAATGATGCTAGTGACTGTATCTATCAGCTCTGAGCAGCTTAAAGCCGTTGCCTTAATGTTATACGTGTTGGAGGCTAAGAGGATTTAGCTGCCTTAACACCCTTCCTCCGCAGTAAGGGCACTTTTAATACTACAACCAACACCGGTTTATCTACTGCCTTCCTTCTGCAGCGCTTAGCTAGTAAGGCTGTG
>JYJE01005828.1:0-28653 GCA_000983655.1 Zymoseptoria brevis | reverse complement strand
GGATGATGGGATGATGGGATGATGGGATGATGGGATGATGGGATGATGGGATGATGGGAATTGCTGAGGGTTTATATTCCAGTCCACTGGCTGAAACCAATCATTCCTGCCGATATCCACATGTGGTAGACCGACAACGAGATTGCAAGCGGTAGAATGTGGTGGCGACACCGATGAACCGAACCGACACCTGTCGAGAATGCACCGTCTCCCACGTTAGCAAATGTGGACAGTCAACCAAGGCCGGGAAATTGAAAAGGCCAAGCCTTCGGTGGCGGTCTCCGCTCTCGTGTTTAAGCCTCGATCAGGGAACAATGCGGCGGTAATGAGCGGCCGAAGGATCTGAAACGAGTCGTGCTGCAATTCGTCCATGTACCGTCTACCCTTCGGCGGATAAGGATGATCGATCTACACAGAGAGCTTGAGGGGGGGGGCACTGTTTTGTTACGGTCGGAGGGTCGATCAGCAAACAATGCAGCGGTAAACGGTGGGGTGCCTACCTGCAACAAATGCTGTCTCGAATTTTACCGCTTGCCTGACCAGATTGTGCGCGATGAAAGGTGCAAAGACCGCGGTGATATGTCACGGTGGGCGAGGATGGAGGCGGAGAGCCAGGTATAGACAGACCATGGTAGCTCGTCCAGTAGATGCTGCCAGTAACATACCAACATCGTGCGTGACCTGCACTGAATCTCGATTTCCACTCTGTGCATCTTTCCCCATGCCGAACGAGCAGCAGCAAACATCCTTCTCCGACATTGGCTCAGCAGATCTTGCTGGCGCTGATACCATCCGCCAGGGCTCGCTGCGCGCGAACTGCGCTTCTGTCGACCCCCGGCAGCTCAACGACGCGCTTCATCCCTGTATTCGTGGGTGGACTCAATGTCGAGCCTCATGCGATTGGCGCGAGGTCTAGCTGTCCAGTGAGGTGGTTGAAGGCTTGAACATCGACAGACGTTTGCAGCCACTCCCGAAGAAATTGGGGGATGAGCGAGAGCAGCGAGTGCCACATGCGAGTGCCGTTGCGATGACACTATGCATTAAAGAGCTGCGTCGCGACGAGATGACCGAAAACCATCGAGAGCCTCAAGCTGATCTGCGTGTCGCCTTGAAACGTGCGGGGTTTGGATGTCGGCGATGAAGGCACGGTGAAGAGTCAGTCGCTCTTGAGTGTGCACGATCACGGCGGCGGCATGGCATCGTCATCCGTGGTGGATCTCGATGTTGTGTAGTGCGTGCAGGACAAGGAAAGGTATGGTGAGGTTGATGGATTTCAGCCTGGGAGATTGAACCGGTACCTTTGCGGGAAATGCTTGGCTAGAGTTCGCCATGCGAGTTAAGTGCTGAGGATGGTGGCCATGTGATGGTGCAGGTGGATCCGTTATGCCACGCAGTGGATACGCTGATGCAGACATTTGCATGTGACTTGATCAAGGTCACTTACAGCAACGGATGGTGTGAGGCAATCACATCGTCGACAGTGGTATACGAGTGGCAAGACGAGTGGCAAGATGAGTGGCAAGCCCTCCCTCCTCCTGCTCCATCCCGCCGTCAATTCCACCGTCAATCTCACCTTACTATACCGTCCGCCTGCACGCGATTTCAAGACACCCTCCTCGGTCTGTGCGACGACCTGGCTTGATCATTCCTTGGTCCATCTCCGTTCCGCTCCACTCCTGGCAAGAGCTTCAACAGCAACGGCGACTCGAGCTCCCGAACCGTAGAGTTCGTTTGGCAAGCAGACCCAGATGCCGCAGCGGCCGATGCACAGAGACCTTCACCGAAGGCTGGTGATGAGGTGGTTTCCGGCACCCTCGAGGGCATGTGGATCGAAGGTAATAAAGACGAAGCAGCTGCTAGGAGAGACTTGTCCAGGTCGTGGGTGCAACAGATAAAGTCGGGTCTCGCGGCTCCGACGAAAAGGCCACCCGGGACAGGTACGCAGCCGAAGGGATGTTGAGATTGCGCGCGTCTGACATCTAGGTGCATTCCAAAGATTCGTAGATGGGTGTAGTGCGAGGCATGTATGATTCAGCTCGGGTGCACTGCCGGTAGTGTGTTGGTGTACTCGTCCAATGGACGGCTCCAGTTTCCTCTGACCGGACTTGGTCTTCACATCCCTTGCGTCGCACCAGTCGGCCGGGCATAGATGCGATGCGAGACAAGTTCCTTCGCCGTCAGCTCCTGCGATGTGTCCTCCTTTTGCTGCAAAGAATCTTCCACCCGCTCCGTAAGAGACTCACGATTCTGCCAGCGCGGACCAGCTGAGAAGTTCGTCGTCAATTGGTGGGAGTGTGGCTTCATAGCGATGATTTTTCGATTGCGGAGACTTGGGACGCTGGCGGAGGAGCAGTTGGTATCGAGATGGCGAGTGGATGGAGCAGTGGCAAGTGTCCAAAAAATTGGAGAGGAAGGTCGTCTTCGATGGGCGTGATCGCGCTATGCTGAGGTAGTAGCTTCTCGACTGTCGACTGTGGTCCGGAGACTCGTGTTGATCCAATGTTTCTTTTGAGTGCCAGCTTGGAGCCTCAGGCCCCCAAATCCTAGCGCCAGAATGATGACTGGCCATTTGAACTTTGCAACGTTTGATCTCACGATACGCGGGACTTCCGAGGCCATGTCCAGCTGATCCGCTTCTTTTCCAACTCGAGGATGATTCAAGGTCAATTGTGCCGTGTGCATGCCGTTCACAACACTATCGCCTTCGACAGCGGCGCCTTCACGCGAATGCCATTTGCTTCTTCTTCTGCTCACAGCTCTCGGACTTCGTCTCAGCTTGCCTCGTCCACACGACGCTGCCCGATTACCTCACTCAAAATGGACGGCACTGTCGCTCGGGAGACAGTACCTCACCCAGGCCCCTGCTTGACCTTCGTGGCCTCCCTTCCACGCGACTTGACCACACCCTTTACGTCCTCCTCCCCGCTAGTCGCATTGGGTGTGCTATCTGTCGCGGATCTTGAAAGGTGTGATGCGATGGTCGCTGCCAGAACATCCTTCAAATGTCGCATTCTTCGACAAAGCGAGTCGCGGTGGTCTGGAGGAACACGTCGAGGTTTCTCCAGAACTTCGTCTTTGAGCAGAGCTACATATCTGCGGCGAGTCGGCAGTTCGTATGGCGTCGCCAAGATTTGCAGGTCGTTGTGAGATATATTTGCGAAACTCGGATTGCTGTAGGTGGCCTTTGTACAACTCGCGGATGGGTACCTAAGGCTTAACTCTTGCAGCTCTCGGTCTGGCACGCCTCCACTTGGTCAAGCCTATCACATCGTTTTACCGTGTTGACTACCATTGTAGTTTCATCTGCACGAAGACCAAGACTCTCCAAAACGTTCCTCCAACTTGGGTCTCGACTCCGTTCCTTACTTTCCACGCCCTCTACTCGTTCTGGACGACCTGGCCGAAGATTATCCCGACCGCATATACTTCGTCTCTGGAACGAGGACGAATCTGATGGGAAGCTCGACATTACATGCGTCTGGTTCCTCTTGCGTCCTGGGCGTCGATCTCTGCACGCAGCCATGTTAGTTCCGAGACTCCAAAAACCACTCAATTCTGTCCAAACTCACTATATTACCCTCACGACCACCCGACTGCTCACCCGCGACATCTTGTACCAGCGACCAACCATGCTTCAGATTTACCGGGTACGGCAAGGGAGACGCGGGTCTTCGATGATTTCGAAGTATGCCCAAAATCAAATGCAAGATCCCGTTTATCTACTACCAGCACCAATATCGCCAAGGCGATCCAACAGACTCGGGTGATGGGATGTTGCAATCATGACGTGGCTTATGACCGCACGCCACAGCTCTTTGGTCGTTCGAGCAAATTCGCCAACATTTGTCGCAGCGTGGCCGGCCAGCGCACCAAGCATCCAACGTATCGGGCACTGGTAAGACCGGAGCCGGCAGCATGCCCCAGCAAGATCTTTCCACGGCAGCTGTGTCGGATTTCTTCCGCCGCACGAGCAAGAACCTCGACTGGCTTCGAAGAGTTCCGCGCCGTTGGAATGCCGCCGGTGGTCGATCATTTTCAGCGCAAGGCCAACCACGAGCCCTCGCCGAGTGGATTGGCGGTGCAAGAGCGGGATGGAATCGCAGCGTTTTCATCGCATGAGGGCGACCTTGCCATGAATGGGCGACTGTGCGACCATTGTCTTCCTGAGCTCCCGATCAGCTTTGACCCACTTGGAGACGCATCGGGTGATGTACTGCTCCTGAGGTGGCCTGATAAGACACCTCAGTGTGTTGTGTTTCGGAGAGATTTGCTAACACTCCGGTGCAGGTTTGCGCCTGCAATTCCACCACCTCAAGCCGATCTTCACCAAAATTGCCAGAGTCCACTCCCACATCGAGAGTATTGGAAAAGTCACCGCCTCCGGACTGAGAAATGCCCATGCCGAGAATCTTCGGCGACAAACATCACAGCTATGCGCACGAAACAACGAGCGCCGAGAGAGGAACCCACAACTGACCTGGACGAAGTAAAACGACTTCATCAGCGGCATCATTCAGAATCACGAAGCAGCAAGCATCTGGAACTGCGAGAGTGGGTCCTAGGTCTCGAGAATCAGCTGCAGAGCAGGGAGACCGCGTCGATCAAGTGTGTGAAAGAGGACCTGCGATTACGATTGGCAGAGCCGAGGCCTGCCACCGTGGAGAAAGAAAGTACACCCCTGGTGACATGCCGCTCGCCTTCATCTGTCTCTGCATACGCCCGTGCTGTTGTGCTTTGTGGCGTGCTTGGACATTGCGTCGACGTCGTTTTTGGTTGCAGTGCAGCTCTGCAGGGCAGTGGGGCGTATGATGTTCGACGAGTGGATGACCTCCTATGTAGAGAGCCTCGTATGCGATGAACCCTGCGGACGTCAAGATGTGTGCGGCGGGATGGATGGCAACGGCGCGATCTGGCGCTGTAGCTTCACATGTTCACCGAAGTAAAACGAGGATACGCAGACATGATGCGTTCAAGAAAGAAACATGTTTGAACGCTTGAACACAGCTTGTACGGTGCGAATACCTCCGGCAGACTCACTCGTCGCGGCCCACCTGCTCCATGACGGCATGACTACCTTCCCTGCCATTCGCACCCTTTGGAGACCTGCACCGCTGCATCGTCAAGACCCTGTTAACGTCTCCAAGCTCGACCATTGCTATCAATGCAGAGCGGGATCCCACTGTCCCGCATCGACGATGATTATCGGCCGTGGGATGTGACAGATCGCACATGCACGCTCTGCATGTCGACCAAATACTAATGTGCCGGCTCGCATGCGCACTACTGTATGAGCATGGATGCGGGTGTCTCTTGCGAATCGGTTACATGTGGTGTAACATTGGATCTCCAACTATGGCTTCCAAGTTCCAACCAGCAAAGACACTGAAGCGCGCTTATGGCGGCCGCAAAGACACCCCACAGTAACAACATGCGAAGACGTGTGGGATGGCAAGACATGAGGCATGGATTTGCATACATGTATACTCGTCGTTTCCGAGGCAGACGAAGCATACGACCCTCAGCTTTCTTCTCCCAGTCCCAAGAACCCAATTCTCCGAGACATGGTCCAACGACTGAATGGACCTCCGGGATCGAGCACCGAGAACAGTGGACCTCCGAGACCGAGAACCGAGAATAAGGAAGACTCCTGCTCCGGACTTGTTACACACTGCTTGACCGGAGACTGGTACGAAGATGACAGCGACAGCGAGTTCGATCCCGGAGACTTGTACGATGATGACATCGATTCCGAGGACAATACAGAATCAATCGTCGACAAGAACCTGCCTGCGTCCCAACATCAGCCGCAGAACCCCGTGTACAGCTGGAACTCCCGAGTGTCCCGCAACATCGATGCCATGCAGAGTCTCGTCGCAACACACGTGACCTCCAGCAAAAATCGCAATGCTGCGCAGCATCAGAGTCCTTTCCAGTCGACAGCATACAGTTCCGACTCGTCCGACCGCAACGCTGCTTCGATCCGCGCCACTCCGCGCTCTCTGGGCCGAGTCTCAAATTCCAACTCGGAGAATTGTTTTTCTCAAACCTCCGAACGCCTCATGAATACGGGTAATCTGTGGGTATTTGATACAGCCCATCCGACTATCCCTACAATCATTCACCAGCACGGCCCAGTCCTCTTCGACAGCCACGGAAACATCTACACCACACAGTCCCTTCCATCTCATGCAACTCCTCGCGACGAGGCACCTCGCCAAGCGGGAATCCTAGCGTGGTCGTCTCTTGATCTCTCTCCGGTCGCAGATTCGGTTGAGAATCATAAGCAGGAACTGTAATGTAGCAGATGGACGTTGACGATGCGGGCAGGAGGGCCAAACTCAGAAGTCGCAGACAGTAGGCGAGGAGTTGTTGCGCGATAGCTGGGGTTTGATCGAAGCGAGGGTTGTATGAGTGTGTTTCTGAGGAGTTGCTGGGAACCGGGGATGAGATGAGCCGTAGACAAGGGCGACGGGAAGTCTGCTGCCTGCAGTACAGTAGTTCTAGCCTCCAGCTAGAAGACCCGCAAAGCTGAGCATCAGATTCGATTCCCAAATCGCCATCCTCATCATCTTGTGCTGTACCGTCTCCGTCAAATTCTTATTCTGCGTGGTCGTTCACCGAGGCATTATCCTCGTCTAGAAAGCCAGCGTAGATGCCGGGTAATAGTCATGGCCTCCGTGAGTGTTCGCAATTCCCTTGTCCAGAAGAGAAAAAAATGCTCTCTTCCTCTCTGACGCAGGGGCTGGCTCACGGCCCTCTGAACTTCTTATGATTCCCTGTCTGATCACCTGACCTTAGATCATGTGATCCTGAGGTCACATAACTGCAACACACCTGCATCCTCCACAGATCCAATCCACCACCACACCGAAAAGACCGAGCTCGACCCCAAAGGCAACTTCAACAACCGTCCACCATTGTCATGCCTGTTGCCACTACCACGGGCACATCTGCCGCGCCGACCCACGTCTCCTTCATCTCCTCGTCCCGATCTGAACGCGCCTCGACCGAGAGAGCTCGTTTCCTGAACCTGCCTCATCCTTCCTCACCAATGCATTCGTCCAAGATCACGGTTCTGCACGCCGCAGCACGTCGGTTCAGGTCGGTGATGACAGTGCCACGTCCGCCGGGATGAGAGGGAAAGAGGACCATGTCAAGAGTGTTGCGCATACACGTGGACGAAAGGCCATGGAGATCAAGCAGAAACCAGAGTGCGTTCGATGCACCCTCAGGATCTCTCGATCCTGCACAGTTGTCAGCCCACTGGACCATTGCGGTCTTGCGCCCCGACCCACGGGCTATGCAGTTCACATTAGGAGCCAGCGCATGTTGACCTCACCACCCACAACGTGTCACCCAGAGCTCGACTCAAGTTTCCATCCAAGTCCACGAAATCCCGAGATCATGATTATGCCCTGGATCCTTCAGGAACGAGCCGCTGGAACTCAAAACTCGTCTGAAAGGCGCAAGGCGACAGGCTTCGAATGCGGCGATCAGGAAACTCGTGCTGGACTTTCGATCGAGAGCGGCAGAGCTGAGTGGACTGGTGGGAATGATTTAAGATGGAGGCCACGTCGAACATCGGCTTTCGGAGGAAAGTGACGGAGAAGGAGAGGATACTCCAACCGAGCCGCCAGCAATCTCACGACCGGCAACTCAGCCATACCGCGAGCGATAACCACTCGGCGACATCATGCAGAATGCGCACATCCGCAGACGGAGGAGCTTTCCGCATCAGACGTTGGACATCGATGTCGTGCTCATGATCCGAATACTGGCAAGCTGGCGGACACGCGCGGAAGAGCTCGAGGACGAGGGCACACCGGACATCAGTTTGAAGCGGGAAGTGGTGGAGAAGGAACGGATACTCAGCTCCGGTCGCCGGCAATCGAGAACGAAAACTGCTTGCCAATCTCATGCGCGACACGCAGATGCTCATCATCGCGGAGACCAAGACCTTTTCGCGACAGACCTCGGACACTAAAGGAACACGCGCGATCCGCCCATCAGACCAGAGCGCAGCCCGGACATCAGTCCGCCTCCGATAACATCTCAAATCCAACGAAGAGATGTCAGAGAGAGCTGAGGGGGGAGAGGGGACTTTCTTTGTGGCGCGAAAGTCAATACTGCTTGCTTTGCTTTGCTGACTCCGTGAGACTGCCGCCGTTAATCGTGATGGGCTGTTGTCATGCCGATCAGTCTGGGTGGATTTTGTTGTACATACCTCACCTCTACCACTCGCCTTCATCAGCAACGACAGTATGATACAGCAGACCTCTCGTGACCAACAGCGTATCAGCCCGGAAACCTCGAGGAGACGAATAAAGCCATCGATACTATGTTTCCTCCGTCTTTGCCTCTTTGAGCGGAATAAGGGGATGATAACTAGGTGAGTGAGCTCGTGTCGCTCTCCTCGGCATGCTGCCGTTTGGCATTATCGGTGACTTCTCTTTCGTACGGCCATGGAGGAAGCAGGGCTTCTTCAGCTCGGCTTTCCGACAGCTTACTTTGAAGGCGGCACGCAGCCAGGTCTGTCTGACTGACTTTCCTTACAAATTGCGCTGATCGTTGTCGTGGGCTGTCGTTGAGCAAGACGGACTGTGGTTTTCGTCCATGGCGAGACGAGACGAGATGCTTGCTGCCTGGCCGGCTGAATACCTTTCAAGTATCATGATGAAATTTCCGTCCAGCATCCCCACGTCGATGATCCAGAGAGCAGCTTGCAGCGACACAACAACGCTTGGTACAGCTCCGAGATCCCGTGGCCCTTCTTTCCACACCGCGTAAGGCGAAGTGACATCTTCGGCCTTTGCAGCACGTACGATCTGAGGGATTCGACGTCTTTCGTAATGATCTTAGCTCCAAATTCCAGCCGGTGGGCCAATGTGAGACATTTGACGGTGACCGCTAGACGCTGGCCGCATATGCCGACTCGCAAAGTGCGAACTGGCAGGTCGCAGGTATACGCTCGTCCGCTCAAAGTGTCGTTATAACTGAGCAATGGTACCTCCTGGTTTTGCTGGGCTTCTCTCTTCTCCATGCACTTCACTCCCTCCGCATTCCGAGATCCTCCACACTGGTTTTCATTGACTTTTGATCCCACACGTACGGCACAGCACGATCCACATCTTTCTTCCTTGACGGTCCAAGACATCTCTCTCTCACCCTGCGAATCGACGCCTTCCAGTTCACGATCTTTCAGTCTGCAGCTGAGGATTGTGGAGTGGAAGGTCGTCCGTCGTGATTGAGAGAAGATGGCTTCACTGTTCCGAAGAAAGCAAAAGAATGTGTGTGCTATGTCCGAAAATGTGTTGGACGAATTCAATAAGGCAGTGTAGAGATCGAGTGATGCAAAGAGGGGTGAATGAATGCTGGAGAAAAATTTGGGAGGTCCTTGACATGTTGCCCGCCACCAATCGAAAGTCCAGTTCATGTTCATCAGTCTGCAGCTGATGATCGTGGAGTGAATTTTTGATTGAGAGAGCACCGGCAACAAGCAATCCTCCCAAAGCAGTATGATTCCTGTGGTGGAGAGGATGGGTGATGTGCAGGTTTCTTGACATGTTGCCCGCCACCAATCAAAAGTCCGGTTCATGTTCATCAGTCTGCAGCTGATGATCGTGGAGTGGAGTCTTGATCGGGAGAGCACAGGCAGCAAGAATCCTCCTGAACAGTTACAATTCCTGTAGTGAAGAGGATGGGTGATGTGCTCGGTTCACGGGTGACGGGTTTGTATCCATTAGTCTGCAGCTAATGGATGGGGAGTAGAGGATGGAAACATCACCGCACCAAAGATTCTCCTACAACAAATCTTATCAACCATGGTCTTGTTGTTCCGCTTCACATCCACCAGTCTGTATCCGTTGGACGTGGAGGGGAGGATGTTGACCTCACATTGTTGTGAAGTGATGCACATCGCTTTCTCGTACATCAAATCCCAACGCATCCCTCCTCTTCCTCCCAGGCTCTCCAAGATCTGTCCATAAACGTAGTAATCTCGTCTCTCTCAAATCGTATTCTCCCAAAACACCGAACTCGAAAACCGCACACGGTTGAGATCCCGCTTCCTCTTCCACTTGCTCCGCGGGGATGGAGAGAGAATGGACTTGAGGCCGCCTCTATTCATGCTGGATGGGGTACGTGGACTGGGAGTGGGAGTTGAAGGCTGATCAGGGGAGTGGGAAACAGTCCGGGAAATGCAGCTCTCTTCCGAGTCGGACTTCCTATCCGTGAAAAGGAGACGAGAAACCGATCGGCGGCTCGAGGAAGGCTTTTGGAACCTTTCTTCCAAAGAGGAAGAGTCATCTGCTGATTCTGATTCTGAAGCCGACTCCTCTGACGCTGCTTCGAACGTCGGCTCCGCTAAGTTCCGCTTCGGTCGTCGCGCAGGGCTGAGTTCCTCGTCACGACGGCTCGAGGAGGGCTTTTGGAACTCTTTTTGCGAAGAGGAGGAGTCTTCTGCTGATTCTGAATCGGAAGCCGACTCCTCAGAGGAGGAGAACTCCACTACTTCGGACTCTAGCTCCACCAAGTTCCGCTTTGAACTCCACATATGGCCAAGCTCCTTGTTGGAGAAATTGCCGGAGGATTCGGCGGAGGAGGAAGAGGAACTTAATGATAGTTCCGACAGTCGAAATACCAGCGGTGCGATCAGCGATTGATTGGATGGCGAGGAATCGAAGACGAGCGAGGACTTGGCGTCATCGCGGGAAAGAGGAATTGGGACGATGGCGTGGGTGAGAATGTCCTCGACAGTGACTATTGTTCCAAACAGTTAGCAAGGTAGAGAACTCCATCTCATTTCTGATTGACGATACTTACTGCAGTAGCCGTGCCGAAGAAGAAGTTGGTCGGGGTCTTCCCAGTCGACCAGAGCGGCTTGTAGCAAAGCAAGAATGTCGTCGAGCTCGCTCATTGCGATTTCGCAGCGGCACACGATCTGGTCGTCGCGGCGTGCATTGCCGCGCGGCGTGTGTGGTGAAGACGAGCACGAGTCGACACTTCCATCACCCATCTCGCTGCCCGTGTCCTCGTTCTGGCAGCATAACGAATCCGTCTCGCTCGCCCACACCCTTTTGTCCCGCATGCCCCAACCTTGCGGATCAACGGATGCCTTACCCTCGGAACTCTGTGCTCCTACGAACCAATTGCGACCCTGCAACACGGATAAAGCTGTAGGAGAATTGCTTCCGCCCTTGCTGCCAAATCCTGCCGACATGATGAACTGGCGACTCGTCGGTCCTCGACGGCGCGGGAAGGGTGTTGCGACAACGAAATGGAAACATGTAGCAAAGACGAGAGATGTCCGGTGTTGGTGCAAACAGTGGACAGGAGGACCCTGAAACACCTGCAGGGGCCCGAAGTTGGGCGGACGAGGACTGACGGCATCAGGATCTTGAGGTCGAGATACCTACGCCGGCTGTCCACGGAGTTCGCTTCGATGAGGTCGAGAGATTTCATAAGGTCGGGTGAGTGTCCTTCGTTGTCCTTCGTTGTCGTTCCCTCCTCTTAAAAGCTTGTCTTGTCGACGTGAGGTCCACTGGCTTGGCTAAGCTTCTTGACTACACTTCCTCCCGTCGGCCACACCTCACCGCCACCTCACCACCACCTCACCACCACCACCCCCTTTATGACTCCTTCTTCCACCTCGACCTCGGATCTCTAACCCACTTCTCCCGCAATCATGCCTACGCTACCTTCACCGCCGACGACTTCTCCACTCCAACAACGACCCGGCAGAAATACGAGTTCACTCCGCCAACAAACATGCAGAAGACCAAGTCTAGATCCAGCTACGCGACCTCGGCTCTTCAACTTAGGCACCGTCTGGTTGGCATGAGATCAGCATGAGATCAGCATGAGAGACGATCAATCAATGCGGCCGCGCTATCAGACATCGTCCACCTCATTCACCACCGCTGGCAGCTGGACATTTGTCATCGTTGGAAGCGCACTCCGGATTCACGATACATTGTCCTCGCTCCGGCAACACCAGCATCAACCGACACCGAGCGATATCGCGATATTGCTGGCGTCTCATCGGACCGCTGAGGACCTTACCTGTGCTTAAACTGACTCCGAAACCGACCCCGAAACCGATAGCGCCACGGCGCCTACACTGATACCGAGAGCAGGCCGCATCTGCTTTACTAACGGCAAGTTCATGGCCGCTCCGCCAACGGCAACCTAGCGAGCTCCCGAGCTTACCAACACCGACACAGACACCAAAACCATCTATAGCTCGCCGAATCTACGACCTCCTGTCCATCAGCCGGAACAGCTCTATATGTGACCGACAAGGTGGCCCTGAGAAGCGCAAGACCAGCGAATCAACTAATCGGCGTACTCCTGACATGACGGTGGCCGCCTCCAAGCAGGAACAACTCTACGAGGAAATTCTCCGTTCGGAAGGTCGGTCTTCCTGCTTTTCAGCGAGGTCTCTGATGCTACCTCGGGTACCCTACCGCCTGGATCATCGCGAGTCTCACGCGGCGAAGCTGAAGAAGAGCCGTGACTACAGCCTTGTAGCAGCAGATTGCCGCGCTGGACGGTGCGTGCCTCGATGCTAAGGAGGCTCTGGCCGAGCAGACTCTGGCCGAGGAGCGGGAGACTGTCCGTCGAATCGATATCTGGGAGGATCTGTTCTGCATGGGCAAAATGGGCTGCACGTCGAAGACCTTGCCAGCCAGCGAGCCATGGCGAAGGCGCAGCAGAAAACCATTCGTCTGCAGGCCGATTTGGTGGAGGCGCAAGCGGGTGGACGATCTTCAGCAGGTCGCGAATACCCACGCAACGGAAACTTTCCACGCGGGGTGCGCGGTGAAAGATGTCCTCCAGGCTAGATTGGCGAAGGTGGAACAGGCGCTTATGACGATGGATCAAGCGATTCCTTCCCTTGATGGCCGTGGCAACAACCCTCAACTGGACCAACATGCCCTCCGCGCTAAATTGGCGGAGATGATCGAGGCGAACACTGCGATGATTGACGGTCCTTCTTTCTTGTTCTACAGCCGTGGCAGCGCCTCATCCGAGCCTGAGGATGAGGGTGGCCGGAAGCGCGAATCTGAACTGTTGAGCTCCGACAATGAGCGCGATTCGCCGTTACAGACGGCGCAGAAGGATGCTCTCGCCGGCATGAAGAAGGGAATCAAGCACACTCGGCGGTTGCAGGCCAGAGTCGCTTCGGGAGACCGCCCGACCAGGCAAACGGCGCCACAACAGCGGGAGCTTGCGCTTATCAAAGGAAACATGAAGAAATTCGAGATTTCACTGCCCGAGCTCATTCGCTTGAAGACTCGATGGTGAATGCGTCCCACGGCGGGGCTGACGGAATTGTTGCCTCTAGTACATCGCAGGATGGATGAAGATCGTGCACTTAAGCATGGCAATGCCGGGAAGATGGCTTTCTCTTCCCCAGATGCTCTTCGTGGATAAATGGCAACGGCTGTACACGGGTGATCTAGCAGATCGCAGGGCTCACATAGCGGGCGAAGGGCAGGCGGAGTGGTTGGAAAACGCACAGATGGGGATGAGGATAATGATAAGGACGAGGATAAGAACGAGGAGGATGGTGACGATGGTGAAATCAGGATGAGGTTTGCGGACGCAGCGAATGACGGCTCAGGATGAGTACTTAATGGAGGCATTTCACCTGCTGGCCGAGCAACTGATGCTTGTATGCGAGGCGCTGCAATTGACGGAATGCGGTTGATGCTCTGCTTGAAGTCGATGGACTGCTCACAGTCCACAAAGAGGAAGTGGATATTCTGTTCACGGGAGTGCCAGAGCTAGTGTTGGATGGCCGCGACTTGGTGACGAGCGATTTTAGACAGCGACTCAAAGGAGGTGTTGTTGGACATTCTGGAGGAGCTCGTGTTGGTTGGGAAAAGTAAGCTTGGGGGTGCGGTCCAATATGCATCTCATGCTCAGAAATTTTGCGTGGTCTTGCAGACAAAAGCTATAGTACCCCTCTCCGTCTTGGTCTTGCAAGACGACTCGGAGAATGCCATCAAGTACCTACACAAGCTCGCCTCAATCATCACAGATATTGTCTTTGGGTTTGTCGGGCTGCTGCAACTTTTCCGGCGTCGGGATCAGAGCTCCGATGCTCGTTTCGGCAGCCAGCGGCCAGAGTCTCGCTGATAAGTACGTGTATCGACGATGCTCAGTGCTCTCGACCGGCTGTTGCCCACTCGCGCCGCCCATCTGGTCAGACGTACACTTTTCGGCCGTTTCAATGAGCTCACTGGGTTTGCCTGTTTGGGTATGCGCCACGTGGCTCGGTTCCCTTCGCTCGAAGGGCTGCGACTGCTTCAGCTCGGTCGCGTATTTGCCGGCGGTACGATCGATATCGCCGTCTCGGTCGGAGATGGTGGATCTGGTGGCAGAGATGATAGAAGTAGAGCGTGCTGAACGGCAAGCCAGAAATGGGCTGGACTGTACTTCAGTGTCCTCGGCCTGAGCTTGGCCAAGAAGGATGTGAGCACGTTTGTAGTACTCGTGAAGGGACTCGGCTGGTCCTTGGATAAGGCGCTCGAGCTCTGCGAGCAAATCGGTAGGTGGTTCGTCGTCGGTCCCTAGCGGTCTAGGAAGATCTTCTGAGCGGCCTTCCAGTCTTCGCCGGTCGGGTCATCGTTGTTAAGCACTTCCTTCCACTTCTGGCTGTTCTTCGCCCAAGCGATGAATTGGAAGCCACCGAGCCCAGCGTTGAGCTCCTGGATCATATCCTATGGCTCCAGGGTGTTGCGGCGGCGGAATTTACCCTAAGTACGGGTGATTGTCGTATAGGATGGAAAGGCCAGCTTCCGAAGCATACCTAATTGGTAGCGCAGTCGTCATGGCAATCCTTCGTACAAGTACCCGAGGTTTTGGACCGTATCGGAGATAGAGTGGTGCGAGCTGCGTGGGCAATCAATCAGACTCGAGGTCCCCGGGAGAAGAGCGCACAGAAGATGACTTTGCCTGTCTCCTCCTCATCCCGCTAGACAGTTCTCGTTGTCGCTTACATAAGGTTTTGGAAACACTAGCATGATCTCGACCATCGTGGCTAGTCGTGTAAGCAGCTAGTGTTGCCGAGCGAGTGCATCTTCCGACATGCCCTTTACCTGGTGCTGTGTTGCTAGAAGATCTCGGTCAATCAAGCTCAACAGCGACTTCATATCAGAGTGATTCGTTATCGTTGGGACACAGCCCGGCAAAGGAGCGTAGCGATGGAAGACCGGCTCTCCGTGCTTGACCGCACCGTAGTTGAAGCACCCGGCGAGGAAAAGCATGACGCAGACGCAGATGACCACACGTTTCACGAGTGTTGGGGTGATCGTATTCTTCTCCTTCTTGTGGGGTCGGCTGGCAGACTCAATCGCATGTAAGTGACGGCCATGATTCTCTCCTTGCTCCTCGAGTGGCGAAATGTCTCGACAAGGCTCCCACTGCTGCTGCCGCGGATGGGCAGGCCCAGAGTCCAGGGACTAGGCTCGCTTTGTGGCTGGATCGTCTCGCTCGTATTTGGACCTCTTGCGTTGAAATTCCTCGGGCATGGCACGATTGCGAGGAGCAGAAGCAGCACCTCCAAGATAAACCTGAAGTCGACGTACCTTCTTGCCTCCCGCAGAAGAGCTTCATGGTGCACTCTCCTTCTGATATAGAGAGGCATCTTTATCCTCCAAAGCATTGTATTGCTCCGCTATCGCACTCTTCTCCGTATCTTGCTCCGCCACCGCCCTCTCCTCCAAAGCAGTCTATCGCTCCGCCACCGCCTTCTCCTCGCAACCCTCAACTCCCTGGCATTCGTCAAAGTCATCCATTTCGCCGGCTCCTCTGGGTCGTTGATGAAAGATATGCGCCGTCTC
Organism: Zymoseptoria brevis; assembly: GCA_000983655.1. Classification (NCBI taxonomy): domain Eukaryota; kingdom Fungi; phylum Ascomycota; class Dothideomycetes; order Mycosphaerellales; family Mycosphaerellaceae; genus Zymoseptoria; species Zymoseptoria brevis. The sequence continues at coordinate 12,805 of JYJE01005828.1, read as the reverse complement.
CAAAGTTGTTGGGTAGCCCGAGAAGACCTCGAAGAACGACACCCGTCTTGGACGCCTCTAATTGCGTGTGAAGTGATCCATTGTGACTGCGAAGATAGTGCACAATAGTCGACACCGCTTGTGGCATTGTCAAGTGACAAGTTCGCAATGTGCTTCAGCACAATGTCCCTTTCATCCTCGTGTTCCTGAACCTCTTTCGCGGTCTGACACTGCCTTGGTTGTACTGAGCTTGACAGCGTTTTGTCGTGCTGCAGAGACTACAGAGAATCATGCGCGCGGTCCTCGATGCCGTTGACAATGTATCCTTGTGAAGCCGCTCGCGCGAGGGAAAAGGTGAGAATTCGTGGATTGCAGCGAGCCGGGTGCTGGGTATGCGCTTGAGGAGGACGGCGGACATCAAAGAGAGGCTCCGATGCTTCAGATCTGACGAAGAGATATGTGAAGTTCAGAGTTGACGATATGGCTGCCTCAGGCTAAAGATGGGCGTCAAAAGTCATTTCCTCTTCCTTGCAAGTCCGAGTCCAGGATGACATCATTTCTGCACCCCACAGCTCCCGTCCTTGACAACGTTCGTTCTAATACTTCGTAGAGTCTTCTCTGCCCGCTCGGAGGAAACTTCCCTACCTTACCTATACTCACCGCTCCGGCGCGACCGCTCCGCTCGTTCCCACTCTACGCTGATGCAAGCGTCGTACCGACAACGTTCCATACGTGTGGCCCGCCGGTCTCGTCGGCGGACGAACAGGGAGAGCGACGTGCAGAAAACGCTCGTGGTCGTTTGGTGCTCAATGCGCGAGAGGAACGGGCTATGAGAGAGGAATTGGCGACCTCGAGGCAAGGGAGGATGTGAACTGATGATGGAAGAGATGGAGATCATGAATCACATTGGATCATTGGATATTGCCGACTGTGCAGCAGAGCGTTGAATGATGTCCTGCATCCGGCGTGCTGAGAATCGCTCATAGCAGAAGCTCCAAGCATGTGTACACTGCATACTTCTATGCGAGGCGGAGCAGCTGCGTCTGTGAGTACTAGCAGATCTTTCAGGCATGCTGGACAGCTTCCGACGGGACCAGGGCGCAGATTTTGCTTGAGCGGCCATCAGCGAGCTGGTCGAGATATGGAGTTACAGTACTCACAATCCGGAGAATCGTTGGGTGGAGAAGTGGACAAGCTGCAAGTCACAGGACTGCATATTGAGGGAAGATATTCCAACATTCTGATCTTGTGCATTTTTCTATTTGGGACTGATCGCGGGATGAGGTCCGTCGTCGTTGTCATCACTTTTTCGTGGAAGCACATCTGCTTCTTCTTCTACCACGCACCTTCGTCTGGAGATGTGTTCTACGGAAATATATTGGAAAGAGCCAGTTGCTGCCGAAGGTTCGCCGCAGACCAGACTCGCTTCATTCGCCCAGTGGACACGGTCGACCCGAACGACGAATCCATCCGCGAACCTGTGAACTGTTCCGTAAACCACGAAACCATCGGGTCCCGAGGTGCGACCAACTGATCCATGTAGTCCGCCAGGTGGTCTCTGCCTGCGACGGCTATCCCGGCCCCGACGTGGCTTGCCCTGTCCTCCGATCTGGTCGTCACCGGGTCTCGTCCATCCAATTCATATCGGGAGTGCTGCTGCTGCTGGGGCGACACGGTGAGGAATCGCCAATCCGCGCGAGTTCGCGTGCGGGTCCCAATCTCGCCAGATCGGTCCCAGAGTCCTGGGTTGGGTTTGGCGGAAGAGGGCTGGCCTGCACCGCACTGCAATGCACGTCTGCATCGACCTTTCCGTCGTGTCCATTTGCTTCAGCGTTTGCCTCCCGACCCACTCTTGCTGAACATGACACTCTAATCGCACGGACCCATGCGAACTGGCGTTCCCCAAAGTGCGAGGGCTTCGATTTACGCAGTCGCTCCGCCGCCAGCTGACAATGACAATGCCAATGCCAATGCCAATGGTATGGAAGTGCTCTCAGGCAGACACTTTCTTTCTTCCTTCGTCACCATCACTCTCCGCCGAATGTGTTTCAAATCTCGTCGACGGCGATAATTCCCTGGTCTTTGAACCCCAGCAACGCAACGGAACACCTTATTGTCGCCTGCGATCTCCTCCATCTAGGATCTATCCTGCACCTTCCCGTGGAGGCGGGTGCCATGGTACCTTCCTTTCGACTCAGCGCCAGAAATCTGGATGCCCTATGAGCAGCATCGCTGTGAGGAGGAGTATTCTTGACTAGAGTCCTGTTAATGGAGTCCGGGACCTGCGGGCTTCAAAGCGATCGTCCGTCGACTTCTTCCTCTTTCCTCATGCCTTCAAGGTCCTGCGGGTTGGCGTTCTATCATCAACAACACATTCATTGCAAGTCCATCATCCTTCGGGTCCATCTCGCTCTCCTCTTACTGACTCTCCCTCTTGCTAGACCAACTATCTATTGGAATCCTTGTGTTCCATCGGGTTCAATATTCGATATTACAATACCGACAACACATTCATTGGGAGATTTCTTCCTTCACTCCGTCCACTTATTATAACGATTTCTTCTAGACAACTTGGGCCGACCAACGCCACTCGAGCTTACATTTGGAATACGCTCGTTTTCCTCTTTCCACTTCTGCGCTATTACGAGACGAGCTGATAACCACGATAGCTCCATTCAGTCTCTCTGCAATTCACTCCAGAACTTGGCACCTCCGTTCTCCCGCTTTGCTCAGAAAACAGCGACCCTACCTGATCACCTCGCCGCAGCCGCGAAGCAAATCCACTATCTTATCTAGACCGATCCCACCCTAGGAGCAGCAAGCTGGCACTGGGAAGGCTCTGGTCCTCCTACTAACCAGTTCGGCTCTTCTTCTTACACTCCTAAGGAACGACTCGAAGGCGCCCTGCTCTCCGCCGGTCGATGTCACCGATTAAGAAGATTACACGGGCTTCCTCGCGACCGGCGAAAGATGGGAGGACTATCGATGTCGCATGATCCCTCAAGAAGACGGACAGGATGTAAAGCAATCTTGGCTGAGTGGGTACAAGGGCGGTTCGAGCGTAGAAGAGGGTTTGGTAAGTGCGGCTCGAGGACTGGTATGAGGACGAAGCTGAAGGTCTGGCGAAGGTGATGTTGCCGGAGCGTGATGCGAAGAGGACCGGTGCAAGGGGTTGTGGACGAGATGGCGGATGATATTTTCGTATTCTCATCGCCGCGGGTTGCAGGACTACGCTTGATTTCACCAGTCCACGTCAGACCGTCGAGAAGGGGTGTTGGGACGTTTTCGAGTCCTCTCGGCGAGTGCGATTTTTGACTAACAACAGGCTGTCCTATGCAAGAGCGAGAGATCAAGAGACTTGTCAACGATAAGATCAGTGCACGGCACGATCTCAGAAGATACCTCCGAACAGCGGAAGCCAGACAATCAGATAGACCATCGAACGACAGCTTGTGTAAGGACAGTGCAGAGATTTCACAGACGACTCAAGACGACTACAGTAACGGACGCAGACGATTAGGCCTCCGAGAGGCAATTGCCAGATTACCGAAGATCAACAGAGCAGGAATCGTATCTGTATCCCGAAAGGACGCTCTCGGCGCTGCACAAAACTCAACCCTTCCAGCGATACGCAGTGGACGACTTCGGAAGCATTCATTAGACACATGTCCTCCGTCAGTCGATGACGTCCGTCAAGCCAACGCTCTCATACCACCGGTGCCAACGAACCACCCAGCGCGGGCGCCAACGCCAACTTTCTTCGAGCTCTCACCGAGACGAGCAGTCTACACGCAGCCGCTCTCACCGACCGAGAGACCTTCCGCACCGAGCCAGCCGACCGACCGACCGACCACTGGCCCAGATACAAACGACTCCAGCACCATTCCGAGCCTCGGGAGGCATTGCAACAGAAGCAAGAGCCGAAGAAATGGCAGAATACGCAGACTTGAGGGACATGATCAGTCTTTTGAAGAAACTCTTGAGAGGATGACGCGAGATGATAGCTAAGCGTCTGCGGACAGGCAAATAGCCTGTCGGGATCTCCATGATTGCTCGTGTGCCACACCGTCAACAACGTGACAACGCCTCATGTACAGTCTTCCAGCCCACGAGTACTGTTGACACTGTACTGAGATCGGGATTCATCCTACTCCCCGAGCTCGTGATGCCTGTCGGTGCATGAGCTGCCGCCCTCAGACTCGCCGTGTAAACACTCGGAGCGAAAGAACAGATGCTTGCAGTAGATCATTCCCACATGCCGCCCAGAGGTCCGCAACAGGAAATCACACAAGGTGATCGCAGGTCAGAAAAGGGAAGAAGTACATGCAACAGGTAGCCATGAAGAACGACCGATCACCGATGAGATTACCAATGACAGGGCGCATCCTGTCGAGACGATCTTGTGTGAATGCCTCTCGGTGAAAGCCGACCGCGTAGTCTGGCTGCGGCCTCATGGGAATGCAAAGGCTCCGGCCTTCGTTGACGCTCTCAACAAGGTCCCGTAGGTGAGAAGCACCACATGTGGTGAGTGTTTCTGCTGACGGGACTATCAACCTGGCCATGTCTTGGATCGCCCTGGCTTCATTCTTGTCCTGGATCTTTCTGCAGTCTGCAGGTAGCTCTGAAGCGATCGTCGCCGAACAAGGAGCCATCGGACATTTCGCCACAGCAGGAGTGTTGGTCGGGGCAGAGTTCCCGGAGTAGCATGTCGTTGGCGCCAGTGAGGCAGATGATGGAGCCAGTAAGGCCTCTAAAATGTATGGATCGGGCTAGTTACTCCGAACGGCCTGCCGGTGCCGTTTCTCCAACTAAGGAGTCGCCGTTCTTGTGATCTTACTTGCCGTGATAGTGGTGATAAGGAGAAGCGCGTGAGAGAGTGAGATGCCTGGGGCCGTCCGCGAGTGGACAGAGATGGGAAAGGAAACCGACGAAGTGTTTTGTAACCGAATGCTTCAAGGCTCAGGGTGACGAGTCGTACAGCAGCAGTAGAGATTGCTCACGAGAGACGACGTCCAGCACTTTCTCCCCTTTGATCACTTGCTCGTCCTCGACAGGGCCTTTCTTCCCTTCCACCACCCGCATGCATCATCACCGCTGCATATGCCCGCCGCGCGAAAAAAAAAAGTCTCCTCCCAGGATGTGCCATGATGTGTGCCTCGACATCCGCGCGCGGACATTTACAGAATTGTGTCAGCTCATCCACCTTTTCTCCCTTCTCAGCCGCCCTTCCATCCCCATCAGTCGCTCCGATCGGCGTGCACGAGCATTACTGCTGTCGAAGGCGGAGTAGAATTTCGGTTGGATGCCGCTGCTGGGTCGTGGCTACCCATTTGCTGGCACCTCCCTCCTCGTCACGCACAATGATGAAGGGCCGGCGGGACTGTCTTCCATGGTCAACGCTGCGAGAGGAGGTCAGTTGGTTGAGCTCGTTTGATCGAGCTCCGGGGTGATGTTCGGGTGAATCTTCAGGGGTTTGAATCTTGTTCCATCACTTTTCTTTTCGAAGCTTCCGTGTCAGGTCAAAACTCGACGCTGTCTTTGGCTGTCCTCGACTCCAATCCACCGCTTGGTGACATGACCGACAAGCTCTTGCAAATCAAGCAGATTGGCCAAGAAAGATGTGCACTTTTACCAAGTCTAGGAACTCGGTCAACAGCTCGTGCAAATCCGAAGCAGTTGCCAGTCGCTTGCTTCCATGGCCCGAAGAGTGTCCCGCGGCCTTCCACCCTCCGCAGTCGAGTTGCGCTGCACACAGCGTCTCATGTTGCTTTGCCTATACCAGTCACGCACGCACGCACGCACGCACCGACGCACAAGACTCGAGTCTTCCTTCTGGACACGATCTCCACCTCAGTCCCCACTTGACCTGTGTAACAACCGATTGTCGAGAAAATGACAGGGGGGGAATCAAGGTATGGATAGGATCGTGATGGTGGTGCATCTTGATGAATGCCCATGACCTGGCCACTGCGAGCTCACATGAAATCGACGAAGCCAAGATCCGACTGGAATCGCTCGTTCTGCCGCGATCGCCGTAGATCGTGCTGAACAGAAACGAAGTCGGACGACCATAGAGGTTGCGAGAGTGAGAGCGCCTTCACACATCACCTTTGCTCCCTCCACATAATGGACGGGCTCGCCACCATGGTTCCACCGCAGTGCGGGCCTCGCCGTACGTACCCTGGAGCATGTTGCAGCCTGCAAGGGCGGCATAAATCTGCTGCGAATGCGCACGCATTCGTCCCGTCGATCGACATCGGTACGCTGCATCGGGGAAACACGACGATAGTGACCTCGGATCTCGAGACTTCAGGTACCACATTGTCATGCGCCCTTTGGACGGGATCTGGGGGTGCTGTGGAACCCGCGCGACGCAACACCGCGCGCATCTGTGCCGCCATAAAGGTGGGAGCCCAAGTTTCCTTCGTGTTCTTTCACCATCACAAGTCGCCCTCGTACTCACTCAGATCTTACCTGTCATTCCCTACACTGAACCTTCCTCGCGACTCAACATGCCACACTGTCTCGAAGACCGGCCATCGGCTCCAAGGCAGTTCCCCGACTGCTCGCCCGAACTGCGGCACTTCGCAGAATTCGGCGTCAACATCCGCGCGATCGAGGCGTCGGACGCCGAAGTCGGCTCCCTGGCCTCCTGGATCGTGCTGAAGATGTTCTACCCCGAGAGTCGCGAGAACAATCCGCTGCGGCTGGTGCTCGTAACGGACAAGCCGCTCGACTTCGTCGTCCTGTGAGTATTCCATCCTTCCATCAATCCTTCCTTCCTTCCACCCCTCGCGATGAGCTACTAACAACACCCGACACCAGCCTCGCGGACGAGGTCGCGGAGAAGACCCCACGCTCCAACCCCGACGGCCACCAGGAATTCTTGTTTGTCTCCCAGCACGACGAGATCCACCTTCCCGTGTGCCTCTCCGAGCACGGTCACGAGCATTTGCGGTCGGCACTCGAACGCTCGCTGGCGAAGTATCGTCAGCTGCCGAAGGAGGAGAAGGCTCCGATTGTCCAGGTACACACGTCGCACTGTTATGCACGTCCGGTCTTGATCTGACGACAAGAATAGTGGTCTGATTACAGTTGGAGTCAGCTCCAGTTGAGACTCTCTCGCTGGCTCGAGGGTCGCGGAGTGGCGGACGGTTGATGGGTTCAACCTGAGCTTTTGACATAAGGCTGCTCCGAACGCTCTCAACTTCGTTGGATGGGATTGGAGGATGATCCTGGAGTCGGCCGAGGCGGCGCAACGAGAGACCTGCCGCCGGCGCTCTGAACTTCGTAGTTAGGTGGGACTGGGGGATAATCCTATAGCTGGACGATAGTGCACGATGAGCTTTGTGGCTGGAAAGCGTTAAACACCAATGAGTCTTGAAAGGAGTCTTCTTTCAACCATGAGCATGCATTCCACGTGGCATTCCGCCTTCGTTTCTTCGCATCGGGGAGCGATATTCCATCTTCATTCATCGGAACGTTGATTCGGGTGAAGTGTGATGGGGTGGCAGGAAGCCATGGCGGACCCCCTGAGGCTCCAAGTCCGACATTTCGGCACATTTCAATGCCGACCACCGCTACGATGAAACTACAGCACGTCGAGGGACTACTAATAATAGTCACCTTAAGTATGGACGGGACTCGCCTCTAAGAAATCCGCCATCAGGGCAGCTCCGATGGCGACAAACTTTCGGTGTCATTGAGGAGCGCCAAGGTACCAAGACCGTTAAGAGGAGGCGCTCCGCCGCCCAGAGCTTCGGGCGAATCAAGAAGGTCAACACTGTCTCGCTCACAGCAACAGTCGTGTCGTTGGCAAGCAGGAAACTGACGGATGCCGCACCCAAGTTCAAGGACAGCAACACCCCCCGAGTTCGAAGAGCTCCTCGAGGCATGGCAACAACGGCGCCATCCCGATCGCCAATGCCTTGTTATCCTATCTATGCTCATTGCGAACGGCCGTATCAACTCCACTTTCCTCCAACTACACTCATCACCCCATGCTCTTTGCCAATACCATGGCACCCAGACACTTCAAAGCATATTGCTCACGCCACCGTGCACTTCATCGGAGATGGTCCTTCTCCTTCCCCTGCGAAACCCGACTCGTCACAGATCCAATCAATGCCCAGCGAAGCACCGTGCGTCGGCCCAGGTCGATAGTGTCCGAATGGCAGCAGGAAGAGTCAAAGCCGTCTGGTGCTTGCGTCGTGTCACCACGGTGGCAGGCAGTTCGATGGACCGTTTTGCTCGTGTAATGCCGGTATTGGTCGAGTCCGACGGTCATGTACGTGGAAGCGATCGCATCATCTCTTTCATGCACAAGGCGGTTTCTCACATCCATCTTCCGGTAGACATGATGGGATTGTCCTGCGAGACTGAACGAAGCGGAGATGGAGCATCCTTTTGCGAGCACGACATCACCTCGGGCTCAAGATCCGTTCTCTCTCAATCACCTCCCTCTCGAAGCTGATATCTGGTGTGCTATACTCCTCCAGCTCTTCGACCACGCCGCTCAATTCCGCCAGCTTGGATCGTAGATCCGCCTTCACCCGCTCGATGGCTGCATCAAAGGCTTGCCGCCTCGCGCTCTGCAGTTCATGCTCCAATCCCGGCACTCGTTCCTGTAGTTCCAACCTGCTCGACAGTAGCTCGCTCATCTCCAGAGACTCCTGATCTGAAGTGACTGCGCCGCGAGAAGTCAAAAGAACATAGCGGTGCTGGCGTCCTTTGACTTGATCAAAATCGGCGGCTGAACTTCTCTGACTTGCTGCCGGATGAAGCGTCGTTGGACTTGATCAAAATGAGCGGCTGGCTTCGCTCGCGGTGTTGCCGGATAGTGCGTTGTTCGACCTGGTCAAAATCGGTGGCTGACTTCTCGGCTTGCTGCCGGATGGGGCATCGTTTGACTTGGTCAAAATCGGGGAGATGAAGCGTCAGGTCGTTTTCATTCGTCAGAATCGGTGGCTGGCTGGCTGGCTTCTCTCGAGGTGCTCGTGATGATCAGGTGATGACGTCGCTGTCTCGCTCAGGTCGTGGTCAAGGTGGAAGCCGACGTAGTTGTTGTTATGCTGCAGCTCCTGCAAGTCAAAACAATGGAACTCGGACAACTCACTGTGCCGCATTCCTGAACCGGGAATTTCCGGACCAGAGCTGTTTCCGGTTCATCCCGCCATTGAAGTTCGGGCAGGGCAGTCTTGAGATGTTCGACAGCAAGATCGAAAGCACAGCGACAACATGGCGCAGACAGCCAACCCACGCTGAGAATCATTTCGACGCACAGCGAATGTGTCACTCAACGAGAATCCGCACGACGACGCCAGCCGACTGGTCGGCAATAACACGGGGAAGCTTGGAGGTTTGGAGCCATGGCCGACAGCGAGGTGGAAGCATTGACGAAAGTGATGCGCGTACAACAAATCCACGCTTAGAGCCCTTTGCGCGCCGCGACCGTGAATTCTGCCCGAACTACCCACCGGGGAGCATCATTTCCTGCAGTTTCAAGATGCGCCGACCTTTCTGAGACCGAAGGAAATCACCATCACTGCGACGAGCGAGCCACGAACCGCCATTTCCAGGACGTAGAGTCGAAGCGAGCTTCTTGCAAGGGAGTGACCATAGCTCCGACGAGCGGGCCATGAACCGCCATTTCCAGGACGTCGAGTCAAGCTTCTTGCCAGAGACCACAGCGCCGCCAGCTGTGGAGGAGGAACACTTAGGAGCAGATGACACATACTTGGAACTGGCGCGCCTACCGAGCGTGCTGAGCGGTGCGAAAAGTAAAGAGGAGGCAGCGGAGAGCAGTGGAGCGGACATCCCAGCAGGAGGAGACTAGACGACTACGGCTACGGCTACGGCTACGGCTACGGCTAGGCGCAGGTGGTCACCAATACCTCCCCCTCTAAAGACGTCTTCCCAATCGATCTAGGCTGTTTCCCTCCGATATCTGCCTTGATTCTCCTTGCCCTGCTGAATGAAGCAGCACAACAATCCACCTCACTCTTCGAGCCAACCACCACCGGGTCATACATCACGTATGCACGGGATAAACTCGGCCATGGCAAGTAGGAGACCACCGCTGGCCAACGTGCCCAACGCCACCAATTAGCCCTTCCACACCACCTTCGCTACCGGCACCGAACAAGCGTGCGCGAGAGCACAGGCCAGCGACGAAGCGTGACACGTATGGACAGCCACCGAGCAAGAAGCAATAGTCGATAACATGAAAGGAGAGAGGAATGCGGAGCCGCCGAGGAAGGAGAGCTGTGTAGCTGTCGTGCCTTTAGGTAGAGGACAAGCTGGAGGACAAGCCGGAGGACAAGCGGAGCAAAAGCAAGAGAGAACCCCTTTGGAAACCCGCCTAGCTCGATTTACAATCCCATAGCTTCCGGGAGGAAGCTTGCAGTGGCCGTTGCGTGAAAAGAAGCCGACGCCGCGGATGCCCAAGACGGTCTGGACTCGATCCCACAATGGTAGAGATACTATCACCGCCCACTCCCAAATTTTGTCTTCTACTTGAACAACGCCCGGCCCGGTCACAACCAACAATTTTTGCGAAGAAGCTCGCAGCCGGGCGTGAGAAGAAGCCGACGCCGCAGACGCAGAACGAATGTGCGAAACAAGACAGCCTGGAGACAAGACATTCTGGAATCGAATCGACAATGGCAGAGACACCACAACCGCCAATATCAAAACTTTGTCTTCTACTCCGATCCGGACCTTGGAAGCGCCCTTGCCTTGCTCAAAACCCTCCAACTCTCGACATACCCTCGGCATCTCCTCGAGCAGATTCCGTCCGAATGGAGCCAAATTGAGACAGTCGAGCCCAGTGCCGCAGTGAGCAGACTCGAGGAGCGCATGGAGCTCGTACCACAGATTGATGGCCTAGCGAGTCTCAGTCGGCATCATCGCATCGTCCTCGCCTGCACAGAAAGAATGCTGCGGGCAGGTCTTCACGGACTTAGGCCGACTTCGACGCTCGGGCATGCGTACTTAGAGGAGGAGGAGAAGGACGCTTTTCGAGGCCGATGAAGAGCAAGCGCTTGCACGAAGAGGAGCGGAAGGATGCAGTGGTACAAGAGTTGAAGAGTTGCGCAGTATCTCGCCTCACAATCTCGCCATCGAGCTTAAATCAAATGCACGTGGGTTTCCGACAAGTATTCGTTCACTTGTTGTCAACATTTCGCTTCTAGCTGTCCCGCTGACTGTGTTCTTTGGTTGGATCAGAAGCATGCCCTTTGGGTCATTTAGGCCGTCAGCTCCGTTACCCAAGTGCCGCTGTTTTGCGAAGCGCTGACCAGCGCTCTGGATTCAGCAGCGGGATCTGGCGGGATTTTGTTCAGATGCTGTCGGGTGCTCAAATAGCGGTGGCATCGTGAGGCTACGGAGCGATCTCAACCCGTCTGGCATATGCGCCTGTTGGTCCATTGGAATCGGACCAGGTTTCTGTCCAGCTGCAAAACGCTGGACAGTACGGACTCTGATCTCATCTTCTTCGGCTCAGTCGACAACGAGGGAATAATTTCTCCAAAATCTCCCAGACAAATCGTGCAGATGCGTTGAAGAGGGAGAGAGCTCCGCGGATTCGCCGGTCCGCCGTGCGGGACGCGAGCCCAAACCGAGCAAGAAGCACGAAGACTACCTGATCAGCCGATCCAATGTGGCAACTCGCCGGAGCCGACGTATTAGCATGCTCCGCCTCTCTCCGTTGCTTCAGCGAGGACCTGCGCACACAACGGATCGCGCAGGTGCACAAGAGCGTCGTCCTCGGCACGTGGTTGATGGCATGAATGCGAACGCGAATATGGCGTGATCAGGCTCGATTTTGCCTGTGGGCGCTCAAACGGAAATGCTGTGGCGCTTGTGCTGCCGGAAGACGCTGGTGAAAGTCAGTGTCAGCCTCCGATCTTCTGCAAAGACCCGCCAGGTTCTCGGTCGATCGTGTCCTGTATATCCATGTAGGCGGATTCACTCATTTCCTTAAAACCTCATTCAATGCCCTGTTGACAACGCTTACTAAGCGCTCGCAAGGTCTACCTCTTGCTCGCAATATCGTTCTTCTTCTTCCTTCTAACCCTTACTACCCTTACCCTTACGACCCTTACGCTCGCCGTCGCCCTCGCCGACTATACTACGCCCTCGTATCGATATTAACTACCTCTAAGACGAAATCGAGCTCCTCCTTAGGGTCTCTAAGTAGACGTAGGACGCCGTTATCTAATAGCTTAAGGACGAGAAGGGTATACTTATTAGTCTACGAACGTTTCGAGAGAAGCTCTAGGTATAGAGAGTATCTATATAACCGAAGATCCCTTAAGATAATAGATATAGAGTACTACTATATATAAGGATTAAAGAGCTATTTTAGCGGTAGGATATTAAGGACGCCGAGCTCTTACGATACTTAAAGAAGGACGGTTTTAAACTATTATTAAGGTAGTTACGAGAGTATCGGAAGTAGCTAGGCTTATATCGAAGGGTTCTAAGGGACAAGTAGCTAGTATATAATAAGGTAATACGGATAGTATTAGAGGGGACAATTATAGGTAGTATACTAGACGACTTTAGATATAAACAATTAGTAAGGCACCTACGGAAGGAATCTAATATTATTAGAAGGTCTATATATATACTCGTAAGCTAGATACGTCCGCTCGTAGGCTAGATTCGTCCGCTTATAAACTATAATTTATACTACTTCCTACGCTACTTCCTTACTCGTAAACTCCTTCGCCTCGCTCGTACGCTAACGCCTTCTACTCGTAGGGATCGTATATCTACTATCGCGTATACGCTTAATCCTATAGGTTATAATATACGCTAAAGG